>JAULKP010083196.1:0-22090 GCA_032356005.1 Ulothrix subflaccida
CTTTGGACAGATTTCAATAAAAATGACTTTGGTGCTAAACGAGAATGTCACAAGCGTATGAATGACTTTAGATTTATAAAATATAATGATAAAAAACTTACCCCTGATGATACTATTGATATGCACGAAGAAAGCGTTGAGTTTTTAAAAAAGTCATTGAAAGAAGTTACTACAGATAAAGTAGTTGTTATGACGCACCATGCACCTCATTATCAAGCTATAGAAACAACTTATCATGGGTCACTTATAAATCACGCATTTTACAGTGATTTAGAAAACCTTATATTGGGTAATAAAATTAGCGTCTGGTTTCATGGACATTGTCACAACCCCGTGGATTATTATATCAAAAATACTCGGATAATTAATAATCCACGAGGGTACAAGAATAGTGAGAGAATAGCAGACAATTTTAAGTTATTCACTATTGAGATTTAAAAGATTTGTAACTATGAGAAATAATTCAGAAACAATAAAATGATTAAAATTAAAATGATCGCCTGCATGAACAATAAATGTGTAATAGGTAAGGATAATAAATTATTATGGCATTCCAAAGAGGATTTAAACTTCTTCAAACGAATGACGAAAGGAAACGCTATTTTAATGGGTTGTAGGACTAGGGAATCTATTAATGCATACCCACTACATGACAGGCTTAATTTGACGCTTACAAGCAATCCTAAGCGATTGTACGATGTTTCAAGCTTAAAGGAAGCTATATTGATGTCACATGGTTATGAAACCTTATGGATTATTGGTGGACAGACATTATACGAGCAATTTTTAGAATCTTGTGACGAAATTTATCTATCATCAATCTTAGATGATCAAGATGGTGATGCGTTTTTTCCTTATGATAGATTGACGGAATTATTTACAAATTTTGAACCATTAGAAGTACATGAAAATGTTATGATGTCCCGTTGGATAAAAAAGTAATCTAATTATTATAACAATAATAAATGGTTTACTATGACAACACAACAACTAATATATAAAAAAGCCTTGGAAGAACGTAACGTTCAAGAAATAGAAGGCGATAAGGATAACCCAAGAGTTATTGAGTATCATTCCGCTACATCATTACAGGCAAAAGAAGATGAAACACCTTGGTGTAGTTCTTTTGTTAATTGGTGTTGTAAGCAAGTAGGTGTTCAAGGCACTGGCTTGGCTAATGCAAGATCATGGCTTAATTGGGGTAAAGAAGTAAAAACACCTTATTTAGGATGTATTGTTGTGTTAAAAAGAGGTAATCACGCTTGGCAGGGTCATGTGGGATTTTACGCAGGTAAAGAGCGAGCTAATGAAATATTAGTCTATGGTGGTAATCAAAAAAATAAAGTATGTTATCTTTGGTTGAAAAAAGACAGCGTACTTGGTTATAGAGAGTTACAATAATTATAATGTCCGATACAGACGAACCAATACCAAGACATTTAACCAAAGAATATTGGGATAGCCGTCCGTTTAAACCTACGAGAAAACCTGCAAGTCCTAGAGTAACGGATTTTGAAAAACAGGTAATCAAAAATGCGGACAGAATGAGACGACAAAAAGGTATAAGTACAACTAATATATTGCCATTTCATCGCCGTTACTGGTGGCTTTTAGTCGAACACCGCAGAACTTTATATGCTATGACATTGTTTCTCCTTGCTGAAGGACTTGATTGTAGTATTGACGATTTGGTTGTTGGTTGTGAGGATTTAGAATTTTAAATTTATTTTATTCTATAACCATGAACAAGACTACTTTTTATTTTTTCAAATTTATAGTCTTTGTGTGATGATTGCTTTCCAGTGATAGTTCTATTAACGTAACCTAATTTTTTTGTTGACTTTTCTTTTGATAATATTTGCGTGTCGTGGTGGGTCACTATTAATTAGTCTTTATTATAACATAAGAATTTTTTGTTTGTCAAGTTTTTCCATACCCTAATTATTTTAGAAAATAAGGTTAAAATATTTTATGCCATGGCATAACCCAAACAAAACATCTCCCTTAGATTCATTTTATTCTAAATTTGGAGAAGTCATAAGAATTTTTGGATGCCGCTATTCTACGGTCTATGATTTCTTAGTTGTTTGCAATATTAGATTGTTAATGGAACATCAAGAAATGACACGAAAAGTATTGAGCGAACTTACAGGAATTGGAATATCTACAATTAAGGGTGGTATTGAATTAAAATCTAGGTTTACTGGTGGACAGATATATAAAATATCAAGAGCATTAGGCGTTAAATTAAGTGAACTTTATGTTGATAGAGCAGAATTTATGGGAGAATCCCCTACATTTAGATTTTAATAAAATAATAGTTGACAATCTATTTATTATATGTTATCATACTATACAATAGCTAATATAGTTTAAGTGGGTTTTTGGAAAACTCTCTTATAAAATTATTAAGGTTAATTCTGATACTTTTGATTGTACATAAAAAAAGTATTTTTGGTTTTATAAGGTACTCTTTGAGTTATACGATTATTATTTTTGGGGTAATTGCCAATGATAAAAATCTATCAGATAATTCAATGAAAACGGTTCGATTCCGTTTTAGCTACTATAAAATAACTTATGGAAAGTTGACCGAGAGGCTTATGGTAACTGTTTGCTAAACAGGAGTGGGTTAATCCTCACCACAGGTTCAAATCCTGTACTTTCCGCCATTATCAATGCTGTTGTAGCTCAATAGGTAGAGCATTTGACTTGTAATCAAAAGGTTGTCTGTTCAATTCAGACCAACAGCACCATTAACATAAAATGAACTTACAATGAATGATTTAAATAATTTATATAAATCAATTAAAACTCCAATTAATTTATTAATTGATAAAGATGGATTTACGATAACTTTTCCTACTATTCCTAATGCTATAACTTTTGGGAAAACTATAGAGGGAGCCTTATCAAACATTGACGATTGCTTAAAAACAGCTAATTCATTTAAAGAAGTCAATGATAATAATTTGAAATAGAACGAGACAAGCCTCTTAGCAATGCTCAAATCGTTTCGTCAGACCGCCCCTAATAATTTAATTGTTATTAGGGGATTTTATTAATAAAAAAACCAAGAAGATTTCTCAACTTGGCGGTCTGCCTACGAATAGAGCAGATGGGGTTATTTCAAATTAACATAATCATTACTTATTGTCAATAGTAATTACACTCTTTCCCATTTAAAATTAGAATATGTAAAAGTTACTGATACTATGGTTGGTTCGTTTGCAGAATCTGCATCAAGCCCACCAAAACCAGGTACATTTGTTGGGAACGCATCATACACAAAACAACGTTTAATGACTTCGGGTTCTAAATCATTAGGCTGTCCAGGAGCGGCTTGTCTTTGACGTAATTTTTCTATAATTATTGTTCCTGCATAATCTGTTATAGAACGAGATGCAGTAAATCCATCATGGCTTACCAAGAACTCCTGCCATTGATACAAAGCATCGTGGACAAGTAAATTCGCATCATATCTATAATCAACAGTTATTGGGGAATATTCTCTATCCCCTCTAAAGTTTATTGGTTTCGCCCCTGAATACAGGGTAATACTCCCTATTGAACTTTCAGGATCACTCACACTTTTAGCAACAATAGATAATCTATCTACCTCTGCTAAAGATATTCCTAAAATTGGGGGCGGATTAACGATAACCCTAAATTGATTCTGACGGGATACGTCCCCCCCTAAAGCAGTTTTAAGTTTACTTATTGACATACTATACTTTTCCTTCATTGATTGTTATATTTACACCTTGACCTTTTACAGCCACGAAATTTAAGGTTATATAGCGAATACTATTAATGGGGACAATGTATATATTTCCTACATATTCATTTGGGTCACTTGTTACGCCTTTTAAAATACGTCCTTCTGTTATAATTGTTTTTTGTACTTGGTCTTTTAAATAAGCATCAATATCCTGTGTAAATAATAAGTGTGTCAAAGCATCATTTTTCTCAAAAAGATAATTTTCGGCATAATCAGAAATTGCTCTATTTAAGGTAATGAATGTTGAAACTACTGCTGTTTGATCAAAAGCTGATTCTCTTTCAAGTAATGTCTTATCACCATTTAAATAAATACCCTTACCAATAACAGAAACTACGGGATTACAACGAGCATCAATCAAAGAACCTTGATCTGTATCATTAGGATCATAATTTAAATCAACTAGATTGTAATATTGTCCTCTTTTTGTGCCAGCGTTAGAGGAAGCAACATCTGCAAATCTATAAGTATATGCAAACGTTGCAGCCAAGTTTCCTGAGCCTGGGATTGTAACATTAACACCCCCATTATATTTATCAAAAACCTTAACGGAAGAAGAATCCCCTGTTGCGAATTTTGATGGTGTTAAAGCGTTATAAAATTCAACGACATTTGCTTTAGCTGTTGTACTGTCTGTGTTTAAAGTATCTTCAATCGGCGGTGAAAGACATAACATAAAGTCTTTTTTAATTTCAGCTTTTGCTATTAAGAAATTTGCTAAAGTAACACCATCTTCTCCGTTTGGTAAACTTGGTGCAACTAAAACATCTACTCTGTTTAATTTATCATCAATTAATTTAGTATAGGCTGTTTGGTATTCCCCTACAGTAACCGTATCAGTATTAACACCTCCCCCCAAAGTATTAGTAATAGCAGAAGTTACAACGGTAAAAGTATTGCCGTTAGCTAATTCACCTGCGTCTGATAATGTTGTTGGGTGGTCTAGCCAATAAATATAATTTGATTTTGAGTTAATAACATTTTTATAATAAATTGTTTCCCCATCAATACCTAATGCGTCTGACGCTTGTGATAAATAAGAGTATCTTTCTAAAACTGTATCGGGTGTACCAGATATAACACCAGTAACGTCAACAATGACAATGTGCATCTCATCCAATGTACCACCCCGAGCATCAGCATAAGATGACGTTGATGGGGCTGATTTGAATGATGTTTTGTACGCCCAAGCATTAAATGCTGTTACGTTGGCAGGACAAATTGATACTTTTAAAGCATTTCCCCAAGTACCTGCTGTTCGTGCAACCCAACTACCAACAGCACCTTGACCATCAGCATAAGCATCATCATATTGCTTACGATTTTTAATCAACAATCCTGTACCATCAGCAGTAGCATTTTTAGACCCTGTTGTTGGTATTCTTAAAACTTTAAGGTTGTTTGATGTAATTAAACATTGTTGTGCTAAAAAGAATGAAACACGGTTGTCCTTATTTGGCACACCAAAAATTGTTTCTAATTCCCCAATATTAGTAATGGTTGTTACCTGATCCATTACCCCTTTACTAAAAGCCCCTGCGATTGCTAGGCTAGATGGACTTGAAGCCCTTATGTATGTGGTAAAATCTTGAAAATTAGATGTCACCCCGTATTTATTAGTCATGTAAATTCCTTACTTATTGTTTATACATTAATTAGATAAATCGACATTTAAGCCGTCTCTTTGTATTTTTAATTCCATTGTATAGCTACCCTCAAAATTATGCCTTATTGAAGCAATTAAATATTTTCCTGTGAAATAATTATCTATTAGAGAATCATCTTCATTAAAATTCCCAGATGGGACTTCTAAATTTATAATATCCCCACTACTTAAATCTAAATCACCGTGCAGTTTAATAAGATGTGTAATATGTTCCGCTTGTGCTAAATAACTATTTTTTACTTTATTATGAATATATCCCTTACCATTTAAAGGCATATTACTTGATATACTATTATTTGTTATACTGTCTAATTCACAAGCACTTGCATAAGTATTAAGGGGCTTTGAATTAATTAAAAATTTATCAGTGAATGATGTATAATCTGATATATAATTAATTGGGTCTTGTTGTTTGCAATCATATATTGTTTCAGAATAAGTCTTGGTTGCATAATCATAATTTTTGGACACGGAAGCAAAAGCACCTCCCAATGTTTGTTCTATCTTAGACATTTTTAGGTTTGAACTAAATTGCAACACGGACGTTATTTCTTGTAGAAATTTTAAATCTTCTTGTCCTACAGAATTATTATCTGTATAAACAGAAACGCTGTACGTTCTGTCTTTGTATGGGGATTTTTCTATTATTTCACTATACCCCTTAATCTTAACACCTTTTAATGTTTCCCATGCAAGTAAAGGAGATAAATTAGAATCGCACGAAGTCCTCAATATATGGGTTATTGCAACCAAAGGATTTAAATTAGGTACTATATAGTCATAAATATTATTAGCATTATTAGTACCATCTATTTTAGTCTCATCATACTTTAAATTATTTACCAATATATTTTTTATCATATCCATTGGTGTACCATTGATATGTTTTGATATGGATGTAATTGTACTAATAAAAGCGTTTTCTGTTATGCCCATTATATTAAACGCTTGATATTTTCTCGTTCCTGATTTACCAAATAAAGGATAATCGACAATTACAAATACTAAATCTATTTCATTGTTAGTTTGGGTGTGTTTATCAAACTTACTTATTTTAATTTTAAGTTTTTCATTCCCCGACAACTTAAATTTTTCTATGATATTTACCCCATCAACAATCGTCATATCTAAGGTAATGCCAATAAAATATATAGATTCGCTTATGGAAAATTTAGTAACAAGATTTGAAATTTCAATACCCCGAGCTTCTCGTTCTATATCAGAATCATGAGGATATAATGTTATTTCATTTACTTCATAACCATTGGCTCTTCCTAAGGTTGATGATACCATTACTACCCCAACAACCTTTTATATTCTTTTACAAATTCTGTTATATATTGGGGGGATATGATTTTTATAGTCTTTTTTAAATCGTTCTCTTCTTGTAATTTTTGATAATAAGAAACAGGGGTTATGTTAGGATTTGGTACTCCACCCTTAAAGAATAATTGATTTGTAACAACGTTACCCCCAATATCTCTATATTCGCAAGGTGCTTCATATAACTTGTATGTTTCATACGTTATTATAAAATCACCTGTGTTATTACCTGTTATAATCTCGTTACCTTGAAAAGTACCATCGACATCAGTTATTCTTAATTGTTGTAAATTAGTATCAACATCGACAACATTACCTGTAGCCCCTGATATATTACCTCTAACAGGCTCTTTATTTTTTACATCAAAATTACTGACAACTGTATTATCTACCCTAATTAATATTCCGTCTGGGTCTAATACAATTCTTGGACGCATATTTACAACAGTGTCCATCATGTATAATTTAACAAATTCCTGAAGCTTTTGACGTGACATAGCCCAATTAGAATAAGAGTTTTTTAAAAAATCATTGACTATAAAAAATGTCCAATAGTAATCAGGTGTTCCGTATATTTTATTCGATACAATATCAGGTCTTTCTCCGTCCATTATAGTATATTTCGTATATGACAAATAGTTATTTATAAATTTATCGGGGATTTTTGCATATTTAAATGTATTTTTAATTTCATAAGTTGAACCGTTTTCAAATAAATCAATTTTAGTCTTAGGGAATGTTGTAAAGAATACCATTAGAAAAACCCCCCCCTAGAATCATTTACTGAAGTTGTATTACCAAGTCCTATATTGGCAAAAACATCATCACTACTACGAGCTAATAATCTACCCTCTTTAGTATTTTTTACTTCATTTAAGATTGGGAGTATTGAATCCACATTCAAATCATCTGCCGTTTTGAATGTGGCTGTTCTTTTGCTAAACTGTTTTCTTTCTGTATCACTATTTAATCTATTGATAGTTTCAGATGTGTTTACTGCTATTTCTTTAAATGAAATGCTAATATCAATTACCGTTGGGAATCCTGTTTCAAAAAATACGTTTGTTCCTGCATTATATTTATGACTAAAATTTGTTATGACACATTTATTAATTGCAGGAAGTTTGTCGTTGGGTTGATTACCATCATAAAATGTTATAATAGCTTCACTTGGATATTCCCATAAATATTTACTTTTTGTACTTGGGTGAGCGTGTTTTTCAAATGTCTTAACAATAGACATGGCACTCTCAGAATCTAAAAAACTCTTGGGAGCTAGCCTAAAACTAAACGTAAACCCTCTAAGCCCAACGTCTTGAAAATATAACTCAGTGTTGGGGTTTATTGCCACCCCTTGATTTCTTAATTCTCTGCGTGCAACATCTCTTAAAGGACTTAATAACCCATTATCTATTTTTAGGGTACTCATTAAAGCAGAAGCCATTGCTAATTGTGTTGACAATCCCCCCTCTTTAGCAGATGAGCTATTAATTGTGCCATTCCAAACACCCTTAGCGGTGTTTTTTAAAGCCTCTGTAATATCTCCACCACTACTTGACAATTCGTCTTTAAAACTATCATAAATACCTTCTATTAAGCCTAAAGATATATCATTATATTTAATACTTGTTGAAAATGACAAATCTACAGGGGTAGGTAATATAATAAAATCCTCTGCTTTTTCAGTACCTAATCTTATTTGTACCCAAGATTTAGTGTAAGCATTACCTGATCTATCATCTTCAACTTTAAGGTCGGATGGAAATCTTATTGTATTTGCACCAGATGTAATTTTATCTTCCATACCATAATTAGCAAAATCTAATTATTTTATGAGAGGTAAAAGCTTTAGCAACACCTATAGTGGTTTTTATACCCCACAGTTTCCCGAAAAATGGTTAAATCCTGATAAAATACAATATCTATCTTTATGGGAGCGTAGAACATTTAAGTTTCTGGAAAATCACCCCAATGTATCAAAAATAGGATACGAAACAATAAAAATACCATATTACGATGCAATAGAAAATAAAGAAAGAATGTACTTTATGGATTTGGAAGTACATTTTAAAAGTGGCAAAAAATACCTTATAGAAATAAAACCCCACAAACAAACAATTCCCCCCGAACAACGTAATAAAAAAGGCATTAGAAAAAATGTCCAATTATCAGAAATGCTTTTGTATAAGAAAAATATAAGCAAATGGAAGTCTGCTGAAAAATTTTCTAAAGATTATGGATATATTTTTGAAATTTGGACAGAGAAAAAGCTTTTTGAGCTTGGAATCTCTGTCTGAAACTGTTATAAGTTAATCGGAGAAGAGGGAAACATGAAAAAACTTATATTAACAACAGCATTACTATGTCTTTTTTTATTAAACACCCCTGCAAAGGCAGTGGTTAATATAAAAGAAAATTTTGATGAATATGACTTTTCTGAAAGGAATTGTTTGGTATGTAGAGGGAGGGGAGGGAGAAGTTTAAAAGCAAGACGTATAGCATTAAGACGATAAAAAAATACCCCTGTAATCACTTACAGGGGTTAAGTTTAAATGTGTGTTCTTATTATAATTAGGCGTTAGTAATACGTAAGAAACGAGCGTATTTACATTTTTGGTTCTGTGCTAAAACAAGTTCAGAAGACAAGTTATCCATACCCAATGGGTTGGCAATCATACCTGAACGAATTTTACCATGGTAACGGTAATGAGTTGTATTTGGGTCACGAATAACATCAGTATAAAATGGAACGTAGTTACCATAAACGATTGGAGATGTTGAAGTATTTGAACCCTTACCAACAACCATAACAAATTCATTATCATTACCATAATCAGTAACTTCAAATACTTCCATATCACGCAACATTCCACGGAAGAAAGAAATATTATTAAAGTCAGTTGTTACATTTGGTGTAGCAAATTGACTATGTAAAGTATCAATCATCAACAAATGAGGAATTACTTTTGATGTAGCAAATACCTTAAATTTAAGACCACTCTCACGAGTATCTTTAGAAATAAGACTACGCATAGTATAAATGTACTGTAACAAGAATGCGTTTTTAAGCATAAAGTTCTCAGCGTTAGCAGTACCAACGGAATCAAAGTTAAAGATAAAATCAGCACCGTTAGAAGCTTTCACACGTTTTGAAACTAAAGCTAGACGACCATACATTTCAGCAGAAATTGCACGATACAATTCACTTTGCATTGTAATCATGTTCTCTCTGATTAGATCCACTCCATACTCAGCACTTGCATCTTGCAAAGCCTCAGAAGAAACCTCAAATACAGCATCACGAGTACCAGCAGTTAATTGAACTTGGTCAATACGAGCAGAAACTTTGGAACGGTTAGCAAACTCTAATGCCTCTCCTGCAATACGAGTACGACCTGTACCCACCTCATAAACACCACCTGTAACTTGTGCATCATCAACACCATCAGCAACAGCAGGTGTTAAACCACCAGTGTCAGTATCACCAGAATCAGCAAGTGGGTCAAGAGTAGCACCATGAACACCAGTTCCACCAAATGTAGAATTTAATTGGTCATAAAGAGCTTCAGTTGTTTCAGAGTTAGCCCCTAAAATACGGCGTAAGAATGACACTGTAGTAGCATTAGATTTCATATTAACAACGTTTGAAACATTTTCCATTGCCAAAGCCATGTTAATAGAACGAGCCAACACTTCAGGTAACAATTTGCTAAATGATGCGATACGCTCAACAGATGTGTTTGATGCACCCTCTGTAAGATAAGTATCTTTAATTGAGTTCAAGAATGTTCTTTGTGAATTAATGAAATCAGGTGTTGCTAAGGATTTACTTACTAAGTATTTAGCCTTTGCTTTTAAACCACTGTCTTTATGTTCACTATAAAGTTGTTCTGATTCATCAGATACTAAAGCATGATAATTCGCTTCAAGCAATAAATCAGCATTGTTAGTAGAGAAAGTTTCTCGGATACGGTTTACGTTCTCAACGATACTTTTTTTAATATTATTTTTATCTTCCATTTTTAACCTTTTAATAATTTAGTAGATTTTGATATTAACTCACTTAAAGCTTCTACAGTTAGTTGAGGTGTTTCATCATTTTGTTCATCTTTTTCAGAAACAACGTCCACAACATCTAAAGCCTTTTTAGGAACAACACTCTCTGTAATCAGAAAATCTTTAACCTTTTGAGCTTCTTTGATATAATTAGCAGAATCTAATTCTTTATGACCCTCAAGCATCTTTACTAAGCGTGATTTATTCAATTCTGATAAATCTGACGTTAATACTGTCATTTCTAATGCAATTTCTTTTTCATTTATTATTTTTTTTAAGTTATTAATAATTGAATAATTAGAATTTAATTCTGTTTCTAATTGTGTTATTTTATCTTCCGCTTGTGTTACTTGTGATAATTTTTCATCGTCCAACACAAAATGATTTTCTGAGAAAATACCTTTAATTGCGTTTAAAAACTTTTCAGCTTTTTCAAGTTTAATATTTGAAACAATATTTTCTTTATTGCTTTCTTTAAACTTTTCAAGTTCCACCGATAAGAAACTTTCAATGAATGTTTTATGTGTTTCACCAAGAGCGTCAATTTCATTGTCCATCTCTTCAAGTACATCAGCAATTACAGAATCGCCAACTTTCATAATCATTTCATTAACTAAACCAACGATGATTGTTTCAAAGCTTTCAACAAACTCTTGTGAAACACCCTCAGGAATAATTTTCTTAATTTCTTCTAAAGCAGTTTTTTGAATAAGATGTTCTTTGATTTTGTCTTTACACTTTTCGTCAAATTCTTTCTTATCTTTTTTTTCTTCCTCATCATCTTCTTCGTCATCTTCAGTATCATCTACTTCCATGCCTTTTTCAGATAATTCTTTTTTTACTTTTTCAATATCTTCTTCAGATATTTCTTGTTTTTTAAATTTCGCCATGTGTTACCCTTAAATTAACCTTAACTTACTATAATTAGATAAAAACGTAGAATATGCCTTTTCATTAACAGGATTACCTCTTTTGATTATCCCATTTTCAAAAACATATTCAGATTCTCGTATTGCTGACACATAAGCATCTTGTGCTGATGGGCGACATACTAAATCAACAGCAATCAATTTATAGTTCTCGACATAATTTTGACTACCTCTTTTAACCAATTTTCCTGCACCCCTCGATGATATTCCAACTTTTGCTGGCATACCCATGGCTTCCTTTACTTTAAGAACACCATTAATAATCTCACCACTTCTAGTATTTGGGATAAGAACAGCCTCCCCAAAAACATCATTCCCTGACATTTCTAAACGTGTTATTAAATGGGATACTTCGTTAAATCGCATTTCTAAATTATCAGGGTGATCTAAAGCACCAAAAGAATCCCCATCTTGTATAAGAGATTGATATTCGCTAACAGCTTCTTGTAATGTTTCTCGTGCATAAACACGTCCATTACGATTTACTTTTTCCGCTTGCATAAAGATACCTGATATTTTTCGCACAGGTGTTTGAAACTCCCCTACATTCTCCGTAACAATGTCGAGATTTTTATTTGGGTCAAAATAATCAAAGAATACCTTATTCATATTTAAATTCTTTTTTAAGTTCTTGTTTTATTTGTTCATAAGAATCTGCTAATATTTTTTGAAATTCAAATGTAGCTTTCGCATAATTCCCTGTCGTAATATTATCTATAATTTCTCTTGTTAATTCCATTTTTCTTGTTTCCGTTTAATTAATTAGGTTATTCCGTTGGTTCTTCAAATGCTTCGGGATTTATTTCCTTAGAACGACTAACTTCTAATTCCAATCTATCCATTTCTATTTCTTGTACGAACATAATATCTTGTTTATACCTACCTAAATTCAAAGCCATTTCTTCATCAGTAAATCCACAAATAGTATTAGCCACCACCTCAACAGGGTAGAATAATTTTGGATCATGCCCTATTGCCTGTATTCTTGAAATCTTTTCGTCTAATATTTCAAATTGCAACAACATTTTATAATGGTTGTCTGTAGGGAATATAAAATATATGTCATCTTTATAATAATCGTATTCATCACCTGACATAATTTTACGAATGATTAAATCACGTTTTATTGTCTCGTGGAATAAGTCTGCAAATCTTTGACGCAACCCCTCAATCTGCTTATGGAATATTGATTCTTCTCTTGAAAGTTCATTGGACTTTCCTAAAGAAAAACTTTGATTTGCGGTTAGTCTTTGTTTGGGTACTATTGATTTTTCTATTAAATCGCTTCTGAAATATTCAAGGTCACGAATCTTATCAATATTCTCATCACCAGGAAGCTGTTTAATTTCAGTTGTTTGGTTTGAACCTGATAAACGTGGAATAAAAATATCATTAAGAACACTTACAAAACGTCTATTATCCCTTAATCGACCAGTTTTAGTATCGTACTCCACATTAAATTTTAATTTTGATTGTATTTGTTGTATGTGTTTTTCTGCTCTTGTACTTTGGTGCATACCAATATCAACGTAGAATATCCTTGTTCTTGACGCATTAGCAACTCTCATAATAACATGAGAATCCTCAATCATTGTCAATGTTTGTGTTGGTTTTATTAAAGGTTCTAAATGTGATACGGATCTTGTTTTTGTTTCATTTAAAAGACCACTTGTAATATATATAATGGCTGATTCATCAATTTCTATATTTTGTCCATCAATTTGATTACCGTAATCCATTAAACTGTTATTTGTTTGTGTTGTATAAATATACTTATTTTCATAATCAGTGATGACTTCAATACCATCAACTTTCTCTCGGACTTCTTTTCGTATTTTTCTAAGATTAGCTACATCAAGCTCTCTAAGTTCAAGTATTCCTTCTTTGTTATCGTTCGTAATAATGTGATAAGCCTGCTTACCATCAACATACCAATTCCTAAACTTTTTAGCCCCAGTGGTTTTAAAATTCAATAGACGCATTGATTTTCTAAAAGACCTATCAATCTCGTTTAATATTTTCTCCCCAAGTTCTTCTCGTAAATCGTCCAAGTCTATTTTTATATTTATTTTGCTGGATCTACCTGTAACATCACTTGAAACAGGAAAAGCCTCCACCTCAATATGATCTAACATTTTTTTAACCAAAGGGTGTAAAGATATAATTCTACAATCTTGTATCCCCCTAAAGAAATCCGAATTTTTAGTATTGTATGATGGGGTATAAGCGTTTGAATAATTTGAATTATATAAAGATGCTATACCCAATGCGTCATCATCATTTGGGGGTACAAAAGATATATTTATTTTTTTATTACCTAAAGCATCTTTTGCGATACTTTTTATGCGAAATTTATCTTCATTTACTATCATAAATTAATTAGATAATGTCGTATCTTACAACAGCATTACTATTTACGAGAGTTCCATCGGCTTTATATAAACCAATAGAGAACCCCAAATTATTTCTAATCTCATCAACAATCAGTGTTCCCTCCGCCCTTGTTGCATTTAAGATACATCTAGGTTTTGTTATACGAATAGTAAAATCTAAAGCAACACCGTTAGACCACGCAAATCTAAAGCCAGGTCTTATTCTAACTGTATTGGCATTTGTTACTGTCCATTGCTTTGTAAACAACGTATCTGTTGATGTTATTACGAATGGGAAAATATCTACCAAGGTAGTTAATGTACTGCCACTTGCATTATTTTCTGCTAAAACATGACTGACTGAATTAACATTAGCCATACTACCTGCAATTAAATCTATAGAATATGAAGTATTCCAAACGCTACCTGGTGTAGCTGGTATAGTTGATAATGGGTCGGAATCCCCAAAATTGATAGAACAAGCTGTTGTCGATGTAGTGCCATTTATCCTTACGTCAACATAAGGTTCTGCTATATTAGCATTAAACCCAACAACACTCAACGTCAAAACACCCAATCCACTAGACCCAATTACCCAATCATCTGGAAGATTCCCCACGCCAGTACCAACACTTGTCCCAATAAGGGATTTATTAGGGATTCCATCGTATGTATTTGATACCCCCTCTTGGGTTAAATGGATTTTACACCTAGGACTTTCCGCTTCTAAATAATTGTTACTTAAAAAATCCCATACATTGTTATTTGACACATACGCTTTACCACCGACTAATTGAGCGTAACCAAATGTTTTATCAGTACCCCATCTATTGTTTGAATGTACTACTCTGCCTGGGTTTGGTTGTATTTTTGGTGTTGTTACTGTTTTTGTCGTTACTGTAGTTACGGTCGGAGTTGTCACTGTAGTTACAGTAGTTGATATAGTATCAGTTGATGTTGAAGATGTCACTGGGTCAGAAGTTACTGATGTTGTTGTCGTTACAGGGGGGCTTGGTGGTGTTGCCTCTGTTGTAGAGCTAGTTGTTGTTACAGCACCCGATGTAAAAAATCTTGCTTTTTCAGCATACCCAGGTACGAAAGAATTTTTTAGTTCTAATAAATCGAATCTTGTATCTGTAGTGCGAGTGACATCACTATTTGCGACTAACCTAAACTGGTTTACACTTGCGGGGGCAGTAATACTATCAACTACTAATCTTTCATTTGATACACCAAACCAATCTAAACTTCTACCATAAATTATTGCGTTATCGTGATTTTCTTCAATTACACAGTCTTTAATTAAACCGCCCCGTGTCGTTATACCTCCTGAATATGATTCACCAAAACCATTTCTTCTTATTTTAGATGTGTGTATATCAAATGATGCAGGCATCACAACACCCCCTCTTAGATTATCATCAAATTCAGAATTTTCAATGTAATACTTTCCTAATTTTGTAACATCACCTGTTTCAGTCCTACATATAATACCTGCTGTATAGTTCCCATACGCTTTAACTCTTGTGAATTTTACATCACTTGTTCTTAGTTGGAATCCAGCGTCAAATTGTGAAGCAACAGATATAACATCTTCATAATGCGTATTAATACCCACATCATGCGTATCAAAACCACTATAATATGCAAAATATCCTCGTGCATTTTTTATGTAAACATCTTGTGGTTCGTGGTCGTAATTATCCCAGTTTAATGATGTGTGATGTCTTGGGTAGTAAGATTCTAAATCATATACTCTTATATTTTCCGCACACCCCTGTATTCCAATACTATACCAACCTGCCCTTGAAACAAAAGTGTTTTGTATCACTATATTTCTTCCACCACTTACAGAAACGCCGTTTTTGGATTGTAAATTCTCATTATCAGGGTTTCTTAAATTTTTAATAATTGTACCCTCAATCATTGCACCATCAACAAAGAAAAGATTTATAGCATTACCGCCTCGTATATCTCTCCCATCTTCTCCCATACGAAAATTCGATATTCTTATGTCCTCTTTTGGATTTAATATTTTCCCTACTTGTGCAACATCAGATAATAAATATGTATAATTTAAACATTGATCTAAATGGAGTATTGTATTTGAAGCACCAACCTCTTTTTTCCAAATTTTGCACTGTTGACCTATTTTAGCCCCCTGTATATTGGGAGATGTATCTATAAGTTTTTGTGAGCGGATTACAATACAATCCCCTGTATTATATAAAGCACCATTTGCATTAGTTACTGTTACTCTATCCTTATATTTTAAAGCATCAACGACTAGATTGTTCCATATTGTTGGATAGCTCGCTGTACAGTCCACCCCATACACATCTGCAACCAAAGGAATTAGGGTAGTATCGGTGTCAAATATCAAGCTACATTTAGTAGGCATATGTAATCGAGATCTTAAACCAATTAAATTTGAATTTCCCTTTCCAGTAATGACTACTTCTCTTCGTCCTCTACGACTTTCTTTTGCCACTTCATTTAAACAAGCTTGTATTTTGGGAGATAAATTAGTTACGCCATCAACGGTAGGATTGGTCATATTAAGATATATTTTATTTTCCAATATATCTCTTATTATAGTAGGGGAGAATATACCAGAAGATTCTTTTACAGGGGTAAATGGGTCTTCAACAGAAACACCCCCATTGGCTTTATATACTAAAATACCCCCCTCTTTACGATAAAGAGTTCTTACGCCCCCTTTAGTCTCATCAGCGAATACTTCTACGACTTGTAAATTAGCTAAACCTCCAACAGCACTGTTTGCCAAAGCGTATGTATCATAGAATACTTTATTCCCAACAGCCTCAGCTGTAGCTATAACATTACCTAAAACGATTTCAGCGTTGGCTTGTGCTAATTGTGCGTCAACCTTTGAATCTAAAGCATCCTCCACATAACCCTCAATCGTTTGTGTCTGTGATTGAATTATACTATTTTTTAAATTACTAAATGTATGATATTTAGACGATGGCGGATTAGTCTGCATATCCGTTATTAAAAGTCTATCCGTACTGTCGAGCGTTACTTTTGATGTATCAAATTCTGAAAGTTTAACCATTGTTAATCCGTTTACAATAATTAGATTACTATAAAAAAATTATCGAGTGGGGGGATTGGTTTTATATGGGTGTGGTCCTGGCAACAAGGAAGTTAAAGAATATCTATGGCATAAATACCCTTGTACTCTTTGTCTATGGTCTGTCGATATAGTCGCTGGTACTATAACTAAAGATTTGATTTTCATTTGCATCCATTGTAAAATAGTACTTCTAACCAAAGCACCTATAGCAAAGGTATTAAGATCTAAAGTCCCTGATCGTGTATATGAAATAGGGGTAATCCCATCCACACAATTCACTGCTGTTTTTATTTGGCTTGTAGTATCAATATGTTCTATTAATTTGAAACTGCTATCCCAAGCTGAACTTGCTCCTGCGTTACCACCGAAAGTAATAATATCTGTAGATGAATCATTCCTAATGGCTTGTGTTGTTTTATCGTAGTTTAAAGCAGGTGAGTTATCTTTACATAAAAGAGAATAATTTTGTATAGCATTTCCAGAATTTGCTTCGGAAATACCTCTTTGTGTCGTGCCAGTACTTGCATCGCCTGACATAATAGCAATAATATGAACACCCTCAGTTTTACCATACATAAAGGCATTACTATTTGATAAAAATTCGCTTGTTCCATTAAATTCTACAGCATCAGACGTTATAGTAGGACGGCTTCCACTTGTCGCCTGTGTGATATTTCGCAAACTACTTCCCATAGCGTCATTCCACGCTGATACTTTACCTGCTCCTGCATCAATAATGCCTTGATTCATGTCATACCAAGCGAAAACTGTGGTATCATTCAATGTCCACAATGAGTTATCATATTTTAAAGTATTCCCCATATAAATTCTATTTACGTTATTATTACCAACGTAAAATTTATTGATATTTGTATTTCCTATTTTCATACTTAACCAACAATAACATAAAGGGTACTTGCACTTTTAGTGCCTATTGCGTCATAATTTGCTTGTGAAATAAATATGACATTGGTTACTTGATTCGCACCCGTAATACCTGCCGTTACAGAATTAATGGTGTTTACATCAGCATTTGTTGCCACACCATTTAATTTTGTTTCTAAAGCAGTTGTAAAAGATGCTGTAGTACCTGCTAATATGCTTGAATATGCTTGGACGTTCGTACCAATAGCCACGCCAAGGTTTGTTCTTGCTGTTCCTGCATTTGTTAAATCCGATAAATTGTTTGATGCTACTAAATCACCTGTTGACGCTATTGTAATGGTATCTGTTGTTGCATTTGTTGTGATTACAATATTACCACTACCAACCAACGTCAAAGTGTCTGTTGCTGAATCTGCCACCACATTTGATTGACCTGAAACTGCTATTTGACTAAATACATTCTGATCAGGGGTTGCACCGTTTTGTACGTTTATAAGTGTGCGAAGTTGGGTTGCTGTCAAAGCAGTTATGTTCCCTGCAGTTATTCTACCGACTACAGTTTGTTCAGGCACACTTAATGCTACTGGAGTATCATCAGTAGTCGCTTGTAGAATAGTATTTGCATTAAATAAAGATTTTTGCACTGATACATCAAGTACACTATCTATTGTATTTAACACTGATATTCTTACGTCTTCTGGTGTTATATCCCCCGATGTATTATCGGCTAAGGCTACACCCACTTCTGTTATTAGGGTACTGATTGGTCTTACTGTCATTTTTAATTAAATCCTATATTAAAACCATTTGTAAATGATACAGACGGTGTTGTATTTGTTATTATGTTTGAATAATTAGATTGCACATCGTACCTTACAGCTTTAATCCTAAAATCGTAAGATGTGCTGTTTGTTAATCCTGTTACTGTAACATTTTTATTGGGGGATAATCCGTCCATAAATACTATCCAAACATTACTTGATGATTGCTTATATTCTATAAGGTAGTCAGATACTTCTCTATCATCATCTGTTGTCCAATTCAAAGCCACTGAATCATAAGAAGAACTTACAAATGTTAATAGGGGTATTGATAAGCTTGTGCTATAGAAAAAAGCAAAAGGTAATAGCATTAATAACCATTACCTTTTTTCTTATCAGGAGAAGCTACCGACCAAACAGCACTTAATAAAGTAATTAATCCACCACCAATTTCTAAAGCTGTCGTTTCATCGGTATAACCTTTTGATACAGCCAACACACCAATCCCTGTTAAAATGTGTCTTAATATTCCTAATACTTGTTCTTTTTTCATAATTTACTCACTAATGTATATTTTTTTCCGTCTGTAATTAAAAATGGTGTTTTTTTACCATATTTAGCCACTATATTATCTTCTGAATCTTTACATATTTTTTTATATTCATCACCAGTAACACTCCATACATTTTTTCTTTTAAGTGCCTTTGTCAACATGGGGGAATATGATGCTATATTACCCACGGATGTTGATGGAGTATTATCCCCCATGACCTCTCCGCCAGTACCTTCATCTTCTTTAAACATAAATCCTCTTTACTATAATTAGGTTAATTTAAAAACCCAACATTAAACCCATTACTAAACCCACTTACGACTGCACCAATACCACTAAAGCCATCTAACTGTAGAGTATCACTATCCTCTGTAAGGAATAAATCACCCCTCTCGGTAGTTAAAAAGAATGGTCTAGTAAGGTAAGTTCCTGGTAAATTTTCAACACTGTCTATTTGTCGTACATTATACTCGTAATACTGTCTTATGTCCGTTAAAGAAAAATACTTATCAAAACGATGATTTTCTTTTCTTGTTGTATCTGGTCTAAAATCAACATGAATTTTGATTATTTTCTTAATTAATATTTCAATCGATTCTGTGTAAGGCGTATCTTTTAATAATTCTATTAAAATTTGTTGCTCTAATTCAGACGGACGTGTAAATCCTGGTTGGTCTGTTGGCATTCTAAATAAATTATCATTTGTATCCAATAGTTCAATAAATATCGCAATTTCCCCATAAAATACAAACCCTGTGGGGTGACATACTTTATTATACACATATTGCCATTTAGATATATTTAAACCTGATTTAATAACATAAGAATATGGTTGATAATATCTTCCGTCCGTTAAATATTGCGTTGTGGATAACATACCTTTATTATTAACCCAACCCCCAAAAGTATAACCAACTAAATTACCCCCACCATCAAATTGAGGCTTTTTAAGTGTACTATCCCAACGATTAACCCCCATCGTAAATGTATCATCTCTTGGGTAATATAATTCAATGGCATCGTTAAAAAACACCCTAAAGAATACCCTAATCCCCTCTATAGTACCCTTTGTTCTATAAAAATCCACCACCCTCTTATAGAACATTTTTCTATTTGTGGACGGTTCTAATGGTAAATCGGGCATCGTTTCTGTCATTAACGAATTGATAAATTCTTCGTCAACCCTGTCAATGTCATTATTTTTAACCATATTGGTTATGACATTAACTGGCATACCCCGTTCATTTAAAAATTCGTAATAGTCTTGTAATAATTGTATAAAGTTTTCAGAATCATTTACTATATGAGAGGGTAATGTATCATATATATTAACTTTTTGCTTACTTATTCTTTGAGTATTCTCTGATGCCAATGTCGATAAAAATTTTGCCATTATCTCACTCTCGACAATGCTAAACTTACAGTTTCCGTTTCATTAGTAACAACCACTAAAAATATTACCAATATATGAACAGTGTTCCCATCGGGGCGTATTGCCACCTTTAAATCTGATACCCTTGGTTCATATTTTAATATAACTCTTTTAATTTCCACAATAATCGTACTCATTGTAATTGTGTCTAATTTCTCAAATATATAATCTTCAATACCAACACCCACCAACGAATTAAATGGTCGTGCATAAAAGTTAGTCATAATTAAATTTCGTATGGAGTTTTTTATACACGCATTATCTTTAATAGGCATAATATCACCATAGTTGGGATTTACCTTAAAGTTAAAATCAAAATCAGAATATGATTTCTTAACCCCTATTTGTTCGCCAAAACTATTATCAAAAAACATTAATCCTCCCAATTCACATAGTAATTGACATCATCATATTGATTGGAATTATTACCGCTAAACCAATTTGCCATATGTCCCATATCTTCGTATGCACTATAAGAATTAGACATGAACCCATCAAGCAAAAATTCCTGCGGTAAAGAGGCTACTTTAATCTCCCTCATTACTTCATTAATATCTTTATCACTACCCTGTAAGTCAATAAAAATAGGCTCTGACGTTAATATAGAGAACACCACTAAAGACATAACCGCATCATCATGTAATCCCTTAGCTGCAGCAAAACTGCCCGTATTCGTTTTTTGAAATGTTTTAAGCTCTTTCAATGTATTATGGTCGTTAATCACCAACATATTCGTTTCAATTAAGTTCTTTAACGAAATACACCCTTTTTTCTTAATGGTTTCTTTCATGTCAATACCTAGTCCATTTGGCTTTGATATATCCCTAATATAAATATTTTCATATAAGTGGTCATTCAACACACGATTAGCAACATCAGCACCCCTAGAATTAGTTTCAATAACCACATACGCATCATTATATCGTTTCGCCCAAGAAACCACCAACGTATCCAATTCAAATGGAGATACCTTGTTATCCCTATAAACAGCCACTATTTTATAAGGTTTTAATGTTATATCAATGATAGACATCACAGAATAATCTTTACCAACACCATCAGCCACATCAACAGAAATAACATATTTGTGTTTGTCAATCGGTTCATCGTAAACATTACATACACCACCATAAATTTGTATTGGCTCAATACTATCTAATCGTGATAAAACCTGTCCATCTATAAGAGTATTTGACGATGCAAGAAATTCACACTCAAATTCTGTTCGCCAA
>JAULKP010083307.1:0-22007 GCA_032356005.1 Ulothrix subflaccida
TGGCGTCAACGTCACACCGGAGAATGCTCCTGTTGTTGAAGTCGACGAACTACCAGATCCGGTGCTCGCAGACAACCCTGATGCCGATACGGATGAGGACACGATACCTGGGGACGATCTGACTTCCAATACAGACTGTATAGGCGACGCTATTGCCATCGTGAATCAAGTCCGACCGTTCGGTAAAAAGATATGTATCACGAGCACTTTCACATATACTGGTCTTGATACATGTACCGCCTTTACGTCGAAAGTCAGTATGAACGACTCTGGTGCACGTGTGACGAGCTTCAAGAGCACCCGTATGACAGCAATCAAGGATGCCCAAACGGGAGGTATTACGCTGAAGTCTCCGATTTGGTTCAAGGGTATGGCGTGCGGAGAGAGTCACATCACACAGACGTGCTACTACGTGACAGGATCCGTCGATAACCCTATCGCCAGCATGTCTGCCACGTGCACTTCGACGGAGGTCCTCGAGGATCCTATCACCGGTGATGAGGAAGACGAGCTGTGAGCGGTGCGCGTAATGACGACGAGAGAATAATAAGTGATCGATGTAAATGGATCCTAAGGTTGCGGAGAAGATCGTGAACGATGTTCTCGCTTTGGAGGTACGTACACCCCAGACTGTCGTCGAATGTGTGGGCGTGGAATTCGCCGAGCAATTTGAACACCTTACGGTGATGTTGTGCGAGAAGGACCTTGATATCGATTTCCTCAAGAGAATGTTTTCCAGTATCAATAGGATCACGTGTAAGGAGGACGTGGAGAAGGAGACCGAATCGATCGGTCTGGAAGCAGCTATGAAGTACATTCCTGCAGTTCGCGACGAACGTAGCGGTCAGACCGGCCTGAAGCGTGCGCGTGAGTAAACGAACCGATGAGTACGTGAATAGACGACCTCTAAGCGCGCGAGTACTATCAGTATCAAGACGTAGTCATGATCGGTAGTAAAGCTAAAGTTATGAAAGACCTTCGGGCGCTCTGGGAGGTAGAGGTCGGTACGAATGCTACCGATATCGATTCGGATTTGAACGTCGCATACAAAGCCGTTATCACAGGGGACGATGCTTCGAAAGAGGCTATGCTGGCATGTATTCGTGACACCGACGCATGGAGATCGCGGCAAGTAATGGTAGCAGAGAGTACGTTCTCGATCATCAAGGAACGCGAGCCGACGCAATATGAGTTAGACTCGCTTTCTTGCCTCCCGACAGTCGCGGATATCACAGATGCGATCAATAATCTAGACACGCACATGGTCGAGTTTTATTCCAACAGACAGACTGATGACCATGAGAATGGCGAGTATACGGAAGTCGTAGCTACCGAACCGTATACCGACTACGATACTAGCGGAAATGACGATGTCGACATCGATCATGCTTGGATGGATGAATTCAAAGCTGTATACGCGCGTGAACCTCTAGTTTACGAATACGTACATCTGAGACGCATGCGAGACACACCCATTACCGACCTATACGAAAAGTTCACGAACGTCAAGTCTGAGATCGAGAGCATCTACACCAATTACCTCGATGAGAGTATTTCCGACCCTGCATTCATCAAGAAGTTCATCCCAGAGCTCTTCGAGAACCCTGATCTGGTAGAACAGACCGTGCACGAGATCACCAGTTCAGACGAATATGCGAAGGCGATGAAGAGGCGCCTTTCTCAGGTGCACGAGAAGCTGTTCAGTACTCTCGATAGCTCGGATGCCGAATACATTTTCGAGACGCGTGTGAAGGCCGAACGACTTGCGCTGACGGAAGATCTCAACCTCGTCGTGATCTCGTTCAGGGAGGAGACGGATAAGCACAATGCCATGATGGGCGAGATTTGGATGTCTGTACTGAAGCGTTTGCCATGTGAGAAGGAAATGAGCAAGTACAAGGCTCGTTACCGCGAAAATTCGTCGTACGCCAACCAGTTCGTACAGAAAGAACTATTGGGTTCCCTGGAGTTTAGCGGAGTCGTCAAGGCGAAGATAGAACAGATGTATCCGGATATGCCCGTATATGAGGTATATAGCGTGGTGACATCCGTGTGCGGCGATCCGGACATCGCCACTCAGTCTCTAGAGGACGTGATTCTCGGAAAATGTGGCGACACCTAAGCAAACTTTCGTTTGTTAGAGTTAATACGTTCACGATGCAGAACGATGATGACCAGTATACGCCTGTGCCTACGCCATTCGTGACACAGAGGATGAGGGATCAAACACCCGAACTAGTTCCGGGTGTGGAAAAACCTAAGGTAAAACGTCGGCGCGTGGATTAGACGTCCTGTTCGATCTCTACGACCCTGAAAGACCAGTGTTTGGACACTTTGGAAGCTATGTCGCGAACCGCGGTGACCTTGAATTTCATCCCAGCTTGCGCGATACATTCATATTCCTTAGGGCGCGAATAGGGGTCGAGAACGAGTAGATTGCAGCCCTTCTTAGCTGAAAATTTGAACAGGCAACAGCCTGACTCTGTGAACTGATATGATGTATTCACGTCAAAACTGAACGACGTGAAGTCTGGACGCGTGAATTTATCTCCTTTTTTGAGATCACGCATCGCGAAAGCGTGCTTGGAGTCGGCGATATCACGCTTACTTTGAGGACGATAGAAATAGTCCAGGTCGAGACGTTCGCCCCTCCAGAGGGTAACGTTTTCGTCCAGGTCATATGCGTCATCAATGATGGTTCTGAGCGCTTTTACTTGATCGACGACCAATAACGACTTCTCAATATTTCCAGATATGGTGTCTTTCATTGTAGCCACCGCTGATTTCATGACCTTTTCTGCGATTTCATCGCGAACGGCGACGGTCGACGATTTGCCGGTGAGCTTCTTGACCTGAGACGCCGATAGGGTCATACCTTCAGATATGCTACGAAGGTTGCTCCAGTTGAAAGCAGAGACTTGGACCTCGCCCGTACGTAGTAGCATGTTCATTTGAGTAGATCCCATCCCTCTGTAGTGATCGAGAGCGTCGCGTTCTTGGGCTTCGAGAGATGATATGAATTTGACGTGGATGTTCAAGAAATCCCAGTTCATCGCGGCCGTGAGCGCGGCCACCATCTCGGTCTTGGTCGCTTTGTTAGCGTCTTTACCGGTGACAAGGATATACGGAAGGGCTAGATGTTTGGCGTCGCTGGATGTGAGCGATCGTTTATAGGCGGTCTTAAATGCATCCGCCATAGCAGTTTGTTACATGAGTCATAGAAAATTACACGACATCTACCTTGGTCACAGGAAGAGGTGCAACTACCGGTCCGAGTGTTTCACAGTTGCTACCATCCACGTCGCATACCAACATCTTCCCGTCGGCATCGAACTGAATACGGTCCAGCTTGGACATCGACTTGAGCTCGATCGCGGCTATCTTGGCATTGTTCGAGACCATCATATCGTCGACTCGCTTCTCTAGTTTCTTTGTCCTGTCTCCTGCATTCACTATATCCATCGCGTTCAGACGCACTTGTTTGAGTGAACCGTATACCTCATTGAGTTTGAGACGTATATCCTGCATCGACTTCTCGTAATCTACTATCGGTCTTTGTGTGAATGATTCTCTCGCCGGACAAACTAAAGACATTAAAGCCAGAATGCATGTGGCACCTAGTACCGCTACCAACGTCTGTTTCGTATCCATTAGATTTACTCATACAGTTCAGAAATCTATACATAAGCTGTGTCCTTGCTGTACACAATACGCAGTATGTACTTCACGACGGACTCTAACGTACTTTCTACGCACGCTCACAATGAGACGACCAAATTTGACAAAACTCTCGTTTTTACGACTTCGGGTCTAAAGTCTACTGGAAAGCGTACGGTATACGGAGGATATTGTGACGACAAGTACGACAAGTACGACAAGGTTTTCATCTTTCCTGACTCTCCCTTGTCAAGGAAAGAAGAAGACGAAGTCAAGGTAATCTACCAAGAACAACAGTACATCGACCTTCTCAAGGATATCACCATTTGTGGAGAAGAGCGCCCTGATAGGACGGGGACGGGTGTCAAAACTGTTTTCGGGCGGTCGATGGTATTTGACCTGAGGGATTCCATTCCGATTCTGACGACCAAACGCGTCTTCGTTCGCGGAGTAATCGAAGAGCTACTGTGGTTTGTTTCCGGTAGCTCGGACGCCACTATATTGGGTGCAAAGAACGTGAAGATCTGGGAACACAATACTTCACGAAAGTTTTTGGACGATACCGGATTGAAGTCTCTCGAGGAAGGGGATACGGGACCGTTGTATGGTCACACGCTCCGTCACTGTGGCGCAAAGTACATCGACAAGGATACCGACTACACCGGACAAGGAGTGGATCAATTGAAGAACGTCATCGAATCTATTAAGAACGATCCTTACGGAAGACGACACGTCATTTCCCTATGGAATCCCGAGACGATCGGTCAGTCAGTCTTACCGCCTTGTCACGGAGGAATCGTCCAATTCTTCGTATCTTCGTCAGGAGAGCTTTCGTGCGTCATGTACCAGAGGAGCGTGGACGCTTTCTTGGGACTACCGTTCAACATCATGTCGTATGCGGTACTGACTGCGATGATCGCCCAAGTTTGCGATCTACGTCCAGGAGATATGAAGATCGACATGGGTGACACACACATATACTCTACGCACGCTGAAGGAATTGACGTCCAGATCCAACGTACGCCGATGAAGCTACCCACGCTGAAGCTGAACCCACAGGTTCGTGATATCACTGCGTTCACGATCGATGATTTCACGGTCAACGATTACCACCATCATCCCGCCATCAAGGCGGCTATATGTTGAGAATGGTGCACATGATCGTCACCGTGCTCAGCGCCACGATCGCATACATGTGGGACGGGGCTCCACCAGATTGCGAGGGTTTCTGATTTTGACCGCCTATCGGACTGACTCTGTTGTTGAAAACTGGGACGGGTGGGAGCACAGTGATCATCGCTGGTGCAGATCCACCTTTTATCACGAGACCATCGTTCTCGTTCACGTTCACTCTCTTGGCTTCATGTTTGGTGAGTGTTGGTATCTTTTGACCTGCGCCCTCGAATATGTTTTTGATCACAGACACGACATTTTTCATGTTCCATTTAAGCGTTTTCGCTTCCGTTTTGTAACCACCAACAAGCGATTTGAAACTTTGGTCTGCTTTTGGAAGAGCAGACGTGATGTTATTTGGAGCGTACTCGAGTTTCGTCTCTGTACTCACGATATGCTCATTCTTCAGAACGTCAAGCATCGCCTTACTCTCTTCTTCCACTAGTAGCAGAATTCCCTTACCCTTATCTCCACCTCGTCCGGATCGACCCACACGCTGAGTGTACACACCTTCTGACGATTTAGATGTAGATGCTCCAACTTGTATGACTACTGTCACTTTAGGGAAATCCACTCCTCTTGCAGATATATTAGAACATAATAGGAAGCACTCGGAACATTTACGAAACGTATTTTCCGACTGGTTTTGGGACCCAGGAGACATTCTAGAATGCATCATGTGCATGCCTTTGCATTCGGCCTTGACGAGGTAATTATACGCGAATTCCGCGAACATGGCAGTGCTGAAAAATATCATGACCTTATTTTTAGATTCGCGTTCGACTAGAGCAAGTAGAGCCGGCATGAGGTCCGAACTTGGTACAGTGATATGTTCATGTACGTGGTTTTTACTGTCGGCGTCGTCTGCATCCAGCTGCACGAGGTACTTGAGGGGTAGAGACTTGACGAACTTGAGCGCTTCGTCTGACGGTGTGGCGGTGAATGCGAACACACGCGCCTTGGTGCAAATCGAGCAGATCATCTTAATCTGTTTGAAGAATCCAGGATTACGGACCATCTCGTCGACCTCATCGAGGACGATAATGTCGACTTCATTTTCCATATATTCCTTCATAGCTGGCTCTTTCGCGAGACCGGACCATTTCTCTGCCGTTGCAGCGGCGATGCCGTGCTTGGTGGATTTCAGACGTGTCTGGATATCGAGAGATCCGTTCTCGATAGCCAGGATCTTAATCTCGGTAGCTACACCTTTGATCAGCGCGGTGGAAACGTCGATGTGTTGCTTCCGAAGCGGATTCGTGGGACTGAGTAGAACGGCGCTCTTGACGGTTCCGTCGATCATGCCTTGGATCAGAGGCGACATGAAGGCCATAGTCTTACCGGATCCCGTTGGAGCGATGGCGTAGATACTATCATCATTCTTTACTTCTTCTAGGACGGCTTTCTGGACCTTCGTTTGCACTTCCAAAAGCTTACCGTCCTTTCCTTGAGCTTGAATATTTGCTACGAGCGTTTTATCCAGTTTGGTATCAGTCCATTTAGACTCAGTAAAACGCGGGTCCTTTTTGACGTCTATGACACGGATTTTGTCTGGCGTCAACGACATTTACATAAGCCAAAAATGTAAAAATTCGACACTTCTCAGAATGTTATTCATCCACTTACGTACGCTCTCTCAGCCTTCAAACTCTCAGATCTCTTACGTTTACTACCTACTCACTACTTCGAAATGTCGTCATCTGTCTCATGTATTATCGAATATCTGAACAAGCGAGCAAAAGACTGTTCGTGGCCCACCAAGTACTACGTTGACAACATCATGTGTGCAATGGATGCATATGATAATAACATCCGTTGTACACACCGGAATTGGCTAAGACTACAGTCTGTCCCTTCGTTCCCATCAATATTGGAGCAAGTGATGCTTTGCTTTATGCAATTTCGCAGACAACCGAACGGACTTTATGAACGAATATTCGAAGAAGACGTAGATTTTGTGACGATTAATGATCTGGTACAAATCGTACGCAGAGTGTTTGACGTCGAGTACCGCCCTGCTGTACTGACCAAGGCATATCTTGATTTGGAATCCCTACTCGAACTTTCGCCGCCCATTGAGGTAGAGATCGCGTCGCTCAGGCGACAACTCTTAGCTACTGAGCAGAAGCTGTCCGCTACTGAGCAGAAGCTGTCCGTTTCCGAGAAGGAGCTTGCGACCGAAAAGCTCGGTGCAGCGTCCCTCAGGATTCATTTTGCTGAAGCAAAGGAGGCAATCGCGTCCATCGCATCTCTAGCTTCTATCAGCTAATGGATACGAACTGTAAGTAAAACTTGTATTCTCAACTACCCGATTAACTGTGGTACTTGATGTCATAAATGTCTAAAACAATAATCATTTAAATTTTACCCCCACTACCTATACTGTAATACGTGTGGGTAGTGGGGGTGAAATTTAAATGATTATTGTTTGTTGTTAAAAATAGCGCGCATCAACATACATATGATACATTTCGCACGTTGTTTCCTATCTTTGGTGAGCATGAGCAACGCTTTGATAGCATGTACCTGCGTCAGTTTGTATGTATCCATATTGGAGTGATCTTTTTGGTTCAATACATTCGCGAACCGAAACAAGAAACGGGAGACAAAGCCTGTCTCCCTGTTGTCTTACCTCGAACACCGTACCCTGATAAGGGTATATTCACCAATATGTGTAGAGAGTGGGTGTCATTGAAATCATTGTTGTTTGTTGTTAAAATAACGGGCATCAACATACATACGAAAAACTTGAAAAATCGACACTTCTCATAACGTTAATCATTCACTTACGCAAGCCCTCTAAGTCTTCAAACTCTCAGATCTCTTACGTTTATTACCTACTTACTACACTCACTATGATGTCGACTATCGAATTCTTTGGTCGGTGTACCATGCTGCGTC
Source organism: Ulothrix subflaccida (assembly GCA_032356005.1). Lineage (NCBI taxonomy): Eukaryota > Viridiplantae > Chlorophyta > Ulvophyceae > Ulotrichales > Ulotrichaceae > Ulothrix > Ulothrix subflaccida. The sequence goes on from JAULKP010083307.1 coordinate 7,732, forward strand.
AAGAAGTCGAGAAGTTCGTTCCTATTGGAGTGTCCTCTACGACCGCATATCTACGTCAAGAATGCCCGGCTCGGCTAGCTGTCTGGAAGTTTACTTCTGGTCAGGTACATAGTCGGACCACCGTCGTGACAAAAACCGATATAGTGAATCTCGCCAAGTATCAATATGTCGAGATGAACGTTACAAGGCACAACACGTTCTGGAACAATAAGCACACTTATCGTCAGACGTATTACCTATCACGGTTCCAAGACAGTGCTCGAATACTCGAACATGCTGAGTTCGTGTTCACTGACACCTCCGGGTGCCACTTTGATCAGGACCTAGCCTATTGCGGCGTTTCTTCAGTTGATCTGCAAATGGACCTGGAAGCGGCTATGTACCTCTTTGATGACATGGGTTCTCTGGAGGCATTTCAACCATCGTGTTTCTTGTGCGCTAGCAAAGGCTACAGAGCTACCCCTGCCGATGCAGTCGATGCCTTCGTAGGTGCTACCGGACTGAAATACTACAAGACTCTGTTACAAGACTACGGAGTTGAGACGAAGTATTTCAAGAAAAGTATCAAGTACGGTATGAGTCATTTCGCAAAGAAAATGATCCATGACGGATACGGTAAGCAATGGCATCATGCACTTGTACAGAAGCACCCAACGTCCAACACATACCGTGCTACAGACGACTTCGTCATTATGTTCATGACTACAGTAATCGGACACTTGCTTCATTTGACCAAGTTTGAAGCTGTTGAAGGCAAAGGCGGCTTTTAGTCGGCCACGGTGATGCGAGGATTATACACATGTGTGTATAGATGCCTAAAACAACAATTGTCTCTGATTCATCTCTCTCCACGCGTATCACAGTGTGGGGAGAGGCGAATCAGAGACAATTGTTGTTTGTCATTGATTCTCAACGTGTTCGAGTCTTAGTTGTACGCTTCAAAGACGGTTTCGCACGTTGTTTCCTATCTTTGGCGAGCATGAGCAACGCTTTGATAGCATGGACCTGTGACAGTTTGTATGTATCCATATTAGAGTGATCTTTTTGATTCAATACACCTTCTAGAACGGTTTCTATCTTGTGTAGCTTTTTCCCTTTCCACTTATCTCCTTCATCGGAAGTAGCTTCTTGGAAGTGTGATACATCGCCGATAAATATATGTATCATCTCTCCTTGGAAGCGCGTGTATCTATCCTTCTGTTTGTCGGTTTTAGCCCATGTTGGAAACCATTTCCAAGTCACTGTCGCAAAATGGGTAAGTTTCCCTTGAATGATGGCTCCAGTCTCTTCTTTCAGTTCTCTCTTGGCAGCTTTTTCCGGCGTCTCTTTATTCTCTACGCCACCTCCAGGAAACACAAAGAACCCGGGTTTCTGTAGAGCAAGAATCTTACCTTCGTGTAGCACGAAGCAGTCGCATGTCTCCCTATAAGGAAGTGAAGCTCTTGTCATGTTTTTTGTTACACATCAATATAAATATATTTCAACGAAAAATCAGATCGAATTACCTAATAGATTTAAATGTGTCTATCAGGTAATTCGATCTGAATTCCCGTCCTTTCTACAGGTTTTTGAAGTGATTGCAAGCTGCAGCAACACGTTTGATAATGTGTGTTGGTACAATGCTACTCTTCACGTCTTTCGAATCCGAGTCAACCGTATCTTTCTGTGAAAGAATACGCGTGGGATCTAATTTTGATGCTTTTTCACGAATAACAAGAGTCACACATGCAGTACTACCAGTAGCAGTTTCGATGGTGTGGAATTCTGAGCTGGGTACGTACAACATATTACCAGGAAAGTGGTGTCCAGTCTTTGATACACGCAGCGCACCTGACTTATAGATAGGTTTGCTGATAACATTCCCGGATTCACGAGTAAACTCGTAGTGACAACCTTCATCGTTATCGGTACCCCACACTTTGTAAGTGTAAGCTCCGTGAAGCATTGTAGTGTGGAAACCACTCTTGTGGTCGTGAATGTATGTTTCCGAAGCATCTTCGAACACATTGCACCAGACCTCATAGTCTTCTGTCTCATTGATGAGCAGTTTGTACATCACTCCAGGTACGTGTTTGACAACTACCTCAGTAAGACTGTTAAGGTCTGCGAGGATATTGTCAACCACGTTCTTGGTGATGTGTGAAATGGTTTTACTGGATACTGTAGACATTGTAAAATTCTATTATCGAGTAAAGTTAATGTAAATATACAATGAGGTGTCAAATTTTATACATATACATAATTTGTTATAAACATAAAAATTTGATACATGTTAGATTACATTAATATAAGCATCATTCAGACATTATTGGTACGTACTTACAGCAAAGTATATAATGCATCAGGTACAGCAGCTCATGATGCGAGAGACGAATAGTCGCCACATACCGTATGCATATATATTCAGCTTTACTCGCTACGTGGTAGGATGTTCGCCTAGAAGGAAATATCTCATAGATTTTGTACCAATATGTGAGCTCGTTATCCAACATCATGCGTTGGATTTGAACAAGATTTCGTTTGACGTCTGGATTCGTGTTGCAACACGAATTGCAAGTAATGCTTTGTCATACAACAGGGATGACATTGCGAGCTACTTCTTAGTCAAGTTACTGTACCATGAGTCATTCGATGATGAGAGTGTTAGTCTTGATACCTTGAAAGATGTGTTGACGCCTTCGTATTACATGAAGTATATTGCAAGTTGTAAGCGTGATGTACCCGAAGGAACTGTAGACGGTTTGACAATGCCTTTAAGGTAAATGTCCGTTACTCACAGTACAGATTGCCACGAGGATTATACATACATGTGTATAGATGCCTAAACAACAATTACCCAATTTCCCTTATGATGCTAATCTAGTATCATAAGGGAAATTGGGTAATTGTTGTTTGATCATTCGTAAACAATATCTTCATCGTTCTCAGCAACCGTCTTTAATGCCATAGAGATGCCCATGCAAGCCAGCTCTTTCTGCATGACAGTAAACGCTTTAGGAACCTTGCAAGTAAACGCATCAGGAATCGCGAGGCCTTCGGGAAGCGGGATACACTGGCTTCGTGCATCGGCAATCTCGTGATGACCTTGAATCATGTGCACTGGGAAGGCTGGACCGTCTGACCGCTCGATGAGCGACTCCTTCAGGAAGGACATCATACCGTTGGCCGTGATAGCATCAGACTCCATATTTCCGATACGAAGACCACCGCCCGCACTTCGACCTTGTGCTGGCTGACCCGTGATATTAGTAGTCTTACCACGTCGGGAAGCGGCCATCTTATCGGCAACCATCTGCTTTAGGCGGAGATAGTACGTAGGACACAAGTTGACAGGCTTGGTGTTCTGACGTCCGTCGTGAGGATTGTACATTAGCTCATCTCCCGTGCGATGTAAGTTCTGTTTTTGTAGTCGATCACCGAATTTCTCATAATTCTCCACGCCTGTCAGAGGAGTAGCATCGGTGAATACATGGTCCATGCACGTCGATTTCGCTCCTATGCTTTCAAGCAAATGGCCTATAGTCATCCTGGAGGGGATTGCGTGCGGATTGATGATCAAATCAGGCACAGAGCCGTCTGGGAGGAACGGAATATCGTGCTGCTTGACCAAACGTCCGACGATACCTTTCTGTCCGTGACGACTGGAGAATTTATCACCGACGGTCGGTTCACGATCTTCGCGAAGCCTGATTTTGACCCGCATACCGTTAGTCTTCGGAGACGAATACTTCACTACCTTATCGACGACACCGTGTGTCACCAGATCACCGATGAGCGACGCGTCTTCTTCAACGGCTCCACCACGGACTGAATCCACCACGCTGGAGACCTTTCCGATGAGCGCTACACCAGGGCTGATATGCGATCCGATCCTAGGCAGACCGTGTGCGTCCAAGCTTTCGTAACTGACACCGCTCTTGACGGTCACCGAACGGTCGATAGGGTTGGAGAAATATTCAGAGAAGCCGTTCTCTTCGTCGTCGATCTCATCGTCGACGATCGTGTGGAAGTGTGTGCTGTTGAATAGGCCGCGTTGGACCGAGCTCAGATTCATGATGATGGAATCTTCTTGGTTGTATCCAGTGAAAGTGGCAATAGCTACAATGGCGTTGACACCGTAAGTCAACGTATCCACACCGAAATACTTGGAGTATCTCGTGCTGACGAGCGGGCGCTGACCACAGTGTAGTAAATGTGCGGAGTTATCGCAACGCGAATTGAAACTGGTCGCGTACAGGCTCGCACACGCCTTGGTCTGCTTACAAGAAAACAGGTTACGGACTGAAGGGTTGTGTTGCGAGAATGGCGTCAGGAGAGAGATAGGAGATAGAATAGTCGACGACTGGATTTCGCAATGTGTATGCTGTTTGTTCACTTTCTCTGGGACCATGGCGATCATCGTGGTATCTGACTCGAGACAGTCCACGTACTCCACGAAGCACATGGTGTCTGGAACGGGTTCTTTCTTGTCGTCCTTGCTGGGCTTATCTTCTCCGATGGGCGCGTATGTAGAGAACGTTCCATCTTCTTGTTGTAGATGCCTCCGTGTTGGCAGTAGACTCGACCACGACTCGACAGACGGTTTGTCGAACAGGATCTTACCGTCTTTGCATAGTAGAATCGGTCGAGATAGACGTCCTGCATCGCATGCGATTTCGATCTGGTACGCTCCGGGACGCCATGCGATGGATACGTCGGGGTGTAGACGCCCGACGCGACGCAGGTCTCTGAACCGGTTACAGAACATGGTGGGATCGGTGATAACGCCTTGTGGTGTACCGTTCAGCCAAACAGGTGTTCCAGTCGCCCACCTGCTGACGACCATTCCAAGATCCACAAGACATCTACGAACATCGTCTTGAACCACGCCACGTTCCGTCACACGAGCGAGGACTGCGAAATGCTTGGTCAGACCGATATCTTTGTTGTCGGGAGATTCGATCGGACAGATGACTCCCCATTGCGTTCCGTGCATATGGTGAGGTTCGCGCTTGCTCCTCGCCGTGTCCGTCATGGGATTGGCGAGACGTGAAAGATAGGACATACTTCCGTGCATGGTGTACCTGGGTACGTCGTGTACGATACCATCCGCGGTCTTACCTGGAATAGCACCCCATGCACCTTTCATGCCTCTACGCATACCATCTGTCACGATACGTGACTGTAGGATCTGACGCACGTTTCGGTTCGTGATCAATTTGGAGACGTGTGTGCCTTCACCACGCTTGACGTTGTACTCCCTGTCCATCAAACTCATGCTTTCGCGACGGAAACTGGTGTAGAAATCGCGGAACAGGTCTGCGAACTTGGTACCACCGGTGTCCACACGTTTGTTGATGGACGAATCGCGATCAACGACCGGGTCAGCACCGTGCATCGTACGCAGGAGATTTGCCACGATGGCTGCCAGGTAATTGGCTTTTTTGGATTGTTCGACGTTCTGAAGGACGTCGTCGCGTAGAATACGGTTCAGTTCGGCATCGAGGAGAGGTGTTTTACTCTTCAAGATGAATGAAGCGTACTTCATAGCGGCTTCACGAGAGTAACCGACATCGATAGCGGCCAAGACACTGGGGCGTAGAGACTCGTGGATGAGATCGTCTCCAAGCACCTCGGCTCCGTTGCTACGGACAGCATCGACGATGTCCTCATCGGTTTCGATTCCTAGGAGACGGAACATCACCATGAGAGGTAGTACGAAGGACGTTTCAGAGTTGATCGATTGCGAAACGTTACCCTTGACCATGATTTCACCTGTCGATGCGTGAACCATGAGCGCCAGAGATCGAGGGAATCCTCCTTCGTCCTTGACGGTACGAATCGCGACCTTGTAGGAGTATTTTCCGTCTTCCGGTGTGTGCCTGACGATCGCTCGGTTCGTGATGACGAGTTCGTTACTGACGACGATTTTCTCTTTGCCGTCCGCTACGAAATATCCACCCTCATCATACGGACATTCGCCGACAGACGTGAGCATTTTGTGCGAAAGCCCTCGTAGCACACAGATGGATGAATGCAACATGATCGGGAATGATGCGATGTCGACTTTATTGATTTCGAATTCACCTTTTTCTTTGCCGTCGTAATGACGTACAAGTAGGGTCGCTGAGATGGTGGCGTTGTAATTCAGATCATAGATACGAGCGTTGTTCGGCAGCATACCGACATTTTCGTTGTTTTCGTCTTTGATGAGTGGAGGTAGGAGCTCAAAGTTGGTACCATCCTCACCTCCGACAAAGATTTCGATTTTCTCGCCAGTATCCGGCTTGACCATAGTGAAGGGATTCAGGTTGGATATGAGTTTGGGAAGGTCGAACTTGACGAAATGATCATATCCATCGATAGCAATTCGAGACCGTGGGTACCGCTGCTCTTTGAAGTAAGCGTCCAGGATGGTCCAACCCAGACTGTTCGACATGTTCTACAAATTTACAAGACAAGCAGACTTTATTCTAGTGCGAATGAACGAAGATATATCTTATAGACAAATCTGTTAAATTATGACTTCTAAATCGGTATCATGGCACCCATCTGTGAAGTTGCATGATGGTGGTGAAGTGGGTACGATCGACATTCCGGATGAAAGCGATCATGCCGACGATCTGATTCATACACTGCGCGAAATTAGCGAAACGAGTGAAGATAATATTCTGGAAGCACTTTTGTCCATGCACGAAGAAGAGACTAATACGTTGAGAGCACTAATGAATAGAGCATTTAAGACAATGGATGTCGTGCAAGCGGAACTGGACGATATGAATAATGGACCGTTGTATATCGATTAGACTTTCGCGACATTTTCCAAGATACCTTGGATTTCTTCACATGGACCCGACCAATTCTGTTGAGAATAATATATCGCGGCAGAGCTCATACTGCACAGCTTATCGGGATTGTCCCGTAGCTCGTTCAATTCGGCCGAGACCATTTTTGCAGACACCAGCTTCGCGATACCCCCGTTGTCTTGTCTATGTGCATCCAACACATATTCATGATCACTCTCGATGAAACATGCGGTATCTGGACGGATATTGTCTACATGACCTTTCACGTCGCTCACGACCACCGAACGACCCACACTACTGTGTTCTTTGGCACAGAGTCCAACCGCTTCGGCTTCACCGATTGACAGACCGACGTCTGATGCGTTATATAGAACATTAATGTTGTAGTCACTGAGCTTGCGTTCTGAATCGATGTGAATCAGATGTGCCAATCCTATATGGAACGGTACGTCGTACTTCTTGAGCGCGACGTTGTAAATGTACGCTAAATCCCACGCTCCGGTCATTCCTGTGGCTATGATGAGTATGGGAAATTTCCCGCTCTTACGATTATGATAGTCGGAAACCACGCTCGCCCAAGCCATCATACATACGTCCCATCGCTTGCGGATGTCGTTCTTGTTCATATTCAAAACCACGAAATGATCTTCCGGAATATGGTACACCTTCCTAGCTAGATTCTTAGGAATGGAATATATCCATTCTTTGTCTACACCGTACGGAATTGTGTGTAATGGAACGTTCACACCGCTATCTTGTAGAGCGCGCTTTGACGCGATGGAACTGACCATGACACTTTCACATCGATTCAGAACGTCTACTTGACATGGTTTAACGGTATCGTAATGCAACTGTAGATACGCGATGACCGGAATGGTTTTGCAAACATCCAACGTTGATTGTATGCGCTGAACATCGCCGATACTAAGTATCGCATCTGGAGAACACCTCACTACGGACGTAGACAAATGTTCCGTACATGCGTCCGCCAATCGAATGTCGTCCGATACTGTACGGTGACGACTTACATCCAATGCGCGACGATGATCGGAATAAACCGTCACATGATGAGATTTGATCAGCTTTTGAGTTATCGCGTACACGAGTTTAGAGTTCGAGTCACATGCACGCGGATGCGATCCGACAATCAGGAAGCGCATTTGATATATAGATGTTTCACCGAGGCTTAAAGCACGACGTGTCTGTATTGTACGTATACACGAATATACACGGACACAATGGATAATCGTAATAATCGGACGTTGTCAGAGAGAGATGTCACCACGCTCATGGCAAGATACGACGTCAAACATACGTGTCTGGACGCCAGCACGTATCGCAGAGCTATGCGACACAAGAGTATGGAGGACAACACCAACGAGCGTCTCGAATATCTGGGAGACTCTGTGATTGCTTTGACGGTATCCCATTACTGCCACGAACGCTACAAAGATCAGAACGAAGGTTTCTTGACGAGACTACGAATGCAACTGGTGTCTGGAGATACACTAGGGAAACTAGCCGTCGAAATCGGGCTCCCGAGTTGGCTTACTCTCCCGGTCAAATTCGAAGCCATGCGTGGGCGTACGAACGTACAAGAAGACGTCATGGAAGCGTTTGTCGGAGCGATTTTCATGGAGCAGGGTTACGAGAATGCCAGCAGATGGTTCGTAGGAGTCATGGAGACGCACTTGGACGTGTCCGAGTACATTCGGAAGCTCCATTGTAGCAAGGACAGGCTGATTCGATACTGCAAATCGAAGTGGGGAGTGGCTCCCAGCATCATAGTGGACGATGCCGGAGAAGACAATATCTTCAACGCCAGAGTGTTCCATGGGGACAGATTATTGGCGGAGGCGACCGCGACGACCCGTAGAGAGGCTGAGGTTGATGCATGTCTGAATGCTTGGAACGTCGTGACCGTCAAGGAAGCCTGTATGGACTGATTTGTGAAACTTTGTAAATTCATAACGATGACGCGACTATTTTCATAATTTAAATATACATGCAACTGTATAAATCATGCCCATCGCAGCAGACCCCACGCCTCTTGGTCCCCACCTCACCAACACCGTCGACAAGACCGGTAAGGTCGTTAAGAGTACGATGGTCATGAACCCTGTTTTCAGCGGTCAGGCGCTTCACCAGAAGAACGTCGAGCGCGGTACTGCTGACCACATCGAGGGCGAGCACCTCCCTGCTCTCATGCACATGCTCAATCAGGATGTGCCAGTCCTCAAGGAGGATACTCTCACAACCGATGAGAGCACCCCTGAGGTGACTCCCGTTCCACACTCCACTATCGAGGAGAAGAAGGCTGCTGCCACTGAGGCCACCGCGCGCGTCACGGACGACGAGCCTGTAATTGATGGTGACAACGACACAGTCGAGAAGGTCGAGTCTGCACCCGTCGAATCTGTTCCCGTCGAGACTGCTCCCGTCGAAACTCCGGTCGAGTCTGCTCCCGTCGAGACTCCGGTCGCGAGTGAGCAGAAGGCGGCTGTCGCCGAGCTCGAGCGTAGCTTCAAGAGCACCCTCCTCAACAACTAAACATGCTTAAAGACAGATAGTCGCTACATAAAGGTCACCAATCTTATATCAACCAAGATAGATAGTAAACATGACGGACACTAAATCAGATGCTCTAGTTATGAAGTTGGCTACGGCCGAAAGTAACCGTATGAAAGAGCTCGTAGTAGCCTATCTCAATGACGAAAAGTCCGAACTGGAATTGGAGGCAGTCGCGACTCTCCCGATCACCCAGAACATGTTCAACAACGTAGTCACCGCCCTCCGTTCGGAACATCCTATGGAGGTTATCTACCAGCTTGATGTTTCGACGAGTCAGCGGCGTTTCGAATTCGAAGGTGAGAAGCAGATCAGGGACTTTCTTCGTCGAGGAGCTGGACCTGGGCCATCAGCTACACGCGTCATCACCAAGAAGTCCGCTTCCGAGCCTCTATATTTGGACGAGTATCCCATCAAAGTGAACCTGAAGAGCGAAACTCCTACAGACGACGGTGTCAAGACGGTTCCTACCTCCAAGCATCACCGCTACCGGTTCAAACAGCGATTTTCATTCGTCCTCGAGGAGATGGGGTGTCGTGTGGATTGTACGGTGGTTCAGCAGGCCGATAACGTACCTGTCAGCGAGCTGCTCCGATCTGTCAAGCGCTTCGAGGTTGAGGTTGAAGTCGTCGACCGGGATATGAAGACGGACGATGCAGTGGTCGCGTTCCTGAAGTCGATCTACATGACGCTGGTCTACGTCTACGGTTGCACGGTCATCTGTACTCAGACCGAGAAGAAGGCGATGATGAAGTCTTATGATGCGATCATGGGTAGGACTACGGACAGTCTCATCGGTCCACAGCCGGTGACGCTGGAGCTCAAGAACCTGGAGAAGCCGCAACCGGGTACCATATCGATCTGGGAGGGATACACCGTCACCGACAAGGCAGATGGAGACCGCGCCCAGGTGTTTGTGACTGATGGAAAGGCGTACCTCATCGACAATCGACTCAACGTCACGATCATCGGTACGGATTGCGACGAGAAGCTCGAGGGTACGGTACTCGATGGGGAGCTGATCTCCATGACCCAAAATGATCTTCCTACACGGCTGTACGCGGTATTCGACATTTACGCTCTATCTGGGAACATGGTCGCCGGACTACCGCTTCTTGCCAGATCTGGAGATGACCGTCTCAAAGCGGCGAAGAAAGCTCTCGACATGCTCAAATCGACCACACTGATCGACACCATGAAGTTGAAGCTGAAGACGTTCGTAGAAGTAGGTCCCGATGGCAAAGAGATTGCGACGATGTTGGAGACGACGAAAGCTGCCGAATACCATGTGGATGGTCTGATCTTCACACCCTCCGAGACACCTGTCGGTGGACGGTACAAGACTGATGAGGTCAAGCTGAAAGGTCGTTGGAACGGAGCAATGAAGTGGAAGCCTCCGAGTCATAACTCAGTCGACTTCTTGGTGCGATTCAAGCGATACAACAACCGTGAAGGCATGGACGTGGTCAATACTAAGATGCTACCCGGAATGACCGAGACGACCGAGTTCAAGACGCTGCTTCTACACGCCGGCTATAGCCCTTCTACGTGGGAACCTGTCGATCCGGTCAAGTATCTCATCAAAGGTGCCAGCTCCCGACCCAGTGCCACGTCGTACATCGCCAAGCTTTTCGATCCGGAGAACAGCGGCATATCATCCACACAGGTCGCTCTGGACGACGATGGTCGTGCGATGACGCAGGCAGGAGAGCCTATCGAAGACAACACGATCGTTGAGTTCAACTTCGATCTCTCTGAGAAGATCTGGAAACCGATGCGTGTGCGTACCGACAAGACCGAACGACTACTCAGCAACAAGGGAGGTGGGATCCAGGGAACGGCCAATGATTGGGGGACCGCTCTCGGAGTATGGCGCAGCATCCAGTACCCCGTCACCACGGAGATGCTCGTCGGAACGGAACCGGTGTCGGTTGATCTGTCTTCTACGAGCGATGCGTATTTCGTCAAGGAATTCGACAGGAAGGATGCCTACCTCAAGGCGATGAACCAGTTTCACAACCACGGTATCAAGGGGCCTCTTTTGGCCAAGTTCGCGGTCAAAGACGGGAAGCTATTCGAGTTCGCGTGTGGAAAAGGTGGAGATCTCAATCGATGGATCGCGGCAGGCTACGGTACGGTCGTCGGTAGCGACATCTCGCTGGATAACTTGGTCAACCCGGAGAGCGGAATTTACTCGCGGATGATCAGTTCCGCCGTCAAGGTACCGATGGTTTTCTTCCAGATGGACGCTGCCACACGGATGCATCCTCCTCTGGACGAGATTACCGACGCTATGCTCACCAGCAAACACCCCGAAATTCTATCGGCTCTGTGGAATATCGACAAGGATGCCAACCCCGAACTCGACAAGTTCAAGGGACTTGCTCTGAAGGGTTTCGACACCGTCAGTTGCCAGTTCGCCGTCCACTACCTCTTCAAGACTGACGATACACTGGATCGGTTTGTCAACAACGTGGCGTACACTACCAAGGTGGGTGGACACTTCATCGGCACTACTTTCGATGGAGACACGGTCGCTACACAGCTGAAGAAGAACTCGGGGAAGATCACTGGACAGGTAGGAGATCTTGTCGTATGGAACATCGAACGCGTGTACGAAGAGCCCTACACTGAGGGAACAGGACAGGTTGTGGATGTGTACGTGGAGACGATTGGACAAGTTCTCCGCGAATATCTGGTCAGCTTCAAGACTCTCACCCAACGCCTAAAGAGCCAAGGCTTCGAACTGGTTGAGACGGAGATGTTCGGGGATGCTGCTAAGCGTCTACAAGAAGACCCTGAGATGAAGGAGATGATCAATGCTATGGATCCTGTTGTACGCCGATTCTCGGAGATGAGCCGATGGTTCGCGTTCAAGAAGATTCGTTAGATTATTGTGTCAAAATGTAACATACACGCAGCAATACAAAGGAAGTTCATCATGTGAACAGTTTCTATTTGAAATGAACAAACAAATTCATAACAAGGGAGCCACCTTTTCGTGCCTCCTTGCATACAGGTGATTGGTTTTTCTATAGGAACACTTATTACAGCGCTCCTACAGTCAGACAGGGATGGACTTTCACGTGTATCCGACACGATTGTAGCTGGATTTATGGTCCAGCGTTACTACAGGGGGTGACCACATCACGCCTTCATGGCTGCAAGCATGGCTGTCAGATCAGTGACAGTCTTCTTGGAACCAGAAGCGGTGGTGCTCTTCGTCTTGTAGATCTGCGCGAACGCAAACCATACAGGCACGAAAGTACTCGTAAACTCCTCGGTGACACAGTAAGTGCCGTCCTCGTTCTTGACTCCCCAAACAGTGTGCTTATGCCAGTCAGCCGGGTGACCGGAGGCTTTCATAATCTTGGCAAACGTGTCCTGTGCGTTCTTGACAGTCGCTGTAAAGTGTTTGGCCTCCAGAAGGAGACCAGGAACCATTTCGGCGTAGTACTTGGCAGCGTCGGCAGTGACACAGGTCTCAAAAGCTGCAGAACGATTCTTCAGGTTACCCTGATTAGTCTTACTGTAGTTCTTGGGAGCCAGAATACCGTCGTCAAGCTCGATGAATATGTCATTGAGCGTGGTGATCTGCGAAGTCAGGTCGGCAAACTTGACACCAAGGTCAGGAATGTCAGACTTAACTGCGAAGTGGTACCCTGCATGGCTGCTAGACTGGCTAGTGGCCTTGTACTTCAAGTTGGCAGCCTGGCTCATAGTCGATGCGCCAGAGACGACCGAACCTGCTCCAGGTGTGGGAGTCTTTTCGTAAACGATGGGGCAGCGGCTGACGGTAGTTGTAACCGTAACCGTAACCGTAACCGTAACCGTAACCGTAACCGTAGTCATCCTGCAAGTAGTCAGTAGTAGGTGATTTACGAGTGAGAGCAAGAGTTAGTTAGAATGCTTGAGGACTGGTATATCGTGTGATGATTGAGTATGATTGTACTGTCAAAATTTTACATGTTTTGTTGACGTCTCATGATAGACGAACCAAAATTAACAAACAAATCCACAACACGGTACCACTTTTCAGTGATAACGATATACAGTTTGGTTGGTTTTTTTATAGGCGGTACATTTTTGTGCCGCCTATAAAGTTCGATGCTTGTCCCATTCTTATCTGAACAAGTCCATAATTATAGCAGCATCTTTCGTCTGAACGATACGTGCGATCGTATTCAAGAAGATTCGTTAGATTATTGTGTCAAAATGTAATATATACGCATCAATACAAAGGAAGTTTCAGAGATGAGTGATACAAACAAGAAAAGGGAGACAAAGCCTGTCTCCTTTTTTCTTACCCCGAACACCTGCATAAGCAAAAGCCCATGTACTTGGACCAAAAATGCGCGGAGCGCGTGCCGAAGACACACTACTCACTAGGGTGTCCCATTCTTGATGAAACAGAGTATATACGCAGCAATACAACGGAAGTTCGCAGAGATGAGTCGATATACAAACAAAAAAAGTGAGACAAAGCCTGTCTCACCTTCTTACCCCGAACACCATACCTTTTACGGTATAGTAACCTGATTCACATAAGCTTTGCCACCACCGACCTTGTTGTAGAAATATATATATCATTGTTTGTATACAAAAAGTCTCTGAACTTATATCGTAGCGTACCACCAGCCATTGGACTTTCATGTGCTTTTTTTTCTTTAGCTTCTTTCTCGGCTTTTGCTTCCGCTTCTCTCAGCTCTAATTTCAACTGTTCGAGTGCCAACTGATCTGAAGTATTGTATATGTCAGGTGACTCATCATCACTCTCGTCTGAAGGATATATTGTACTTGTATCGTCGTTGTCGTCGCTACCTTGGGACTCATCAATAGGGATGGCGACAAGGCTTGGGTCGATGGAAGCGGTCGAAGCAGGAATGGTGACAAGGCTTGGGTCGATGGAAGCGGTCGAAGCAG
>JAULKP010083418.1:0-21611 GCA_032356005.1 Ulothrix subflaccida
GTGCAGAATGCTTTAGATAACGCAGGTGTTAGTGTTGATGAGTTTGCGGCGGCATTGAAGAAAGCTGATGCACCTGTTAAGCGGTTAAAGACCGAGATGTTAGAATTGAAAGAGGCTATTGCCAGGATGAAGGCAGAGGGGAAAGATACAGGCGCAGAGTTCGACAAGTTGGTAGCAAGAGCAGGCCGGTTATCAGATGCGATAGGGGATGCAAACAAAGAGATTAAAAACGCCGGTTCAGATACAAGGGGTTTAGATAATGTTGTAGGTAGCATATCTGCTTTGGCCGGTGGCTTTTCAGCAATACAGGGCGCCGCTGCATTATTTGGTGATGAGAATAAAGATCTGCAAAAAACACTCGTTAAGGTTACCGGTGCAATGGCATTGGCGCAGGGTATTCAGCAGTTTTACAACGCTACATTAAAAGAGGGATCACTTACCAAGTTAGCCGACTCGGTTGCAACGGGCGTTCAGACAGCAGCAACTACGCTCTATACATTCGTAGTTGGTGGCGCTACTGTGGCCACTAAGGTATTCAGGGCCGCATTGATAGCAACTGGCATAGGGGCTATTGTGGTGTTGGTCTTATCACTGGTATCGGCAATGAATAGTTATAGTGGCGCCACTACAACCGCAGCCGAAGAGCAGGAAAAATTAGCTGAAGCAACCGCCGCACTTAACCAGGCCTTATCAGATGAGATAGATTTTCTTAATGACGTTAGCGATCTGAATATTTTACGGGCTAAGAACGCCGGCGCCTCACTTGCTACCATAACAGCACTTGAGCGCAAGGCATTGACAGATCGTATTGCACTAAGAACAAAGGAAATTGATAACGCTATTGCCAACGGTTTAGCCATTAAAGAGATCGCTGATGCGCAGAGTAAAGATATTACGGCATTGCAAAAATTTGATCTTGAACAACAGATAAAGGCCAAAGAAGAGTCTATCCGCAATCAGAAAGACAGGGCCGCAAAATTAAAGGCAGCAAGACTCGCAGCTTTGCAAGATGAGCTTGCTGAACTTGAACGCCGGCTAATACTTGTTGATAAGAATACTCAAGAAGAGGTCAACATACGCAAACGCATTGTTGATAAGAAGGCGGATATTGAATTGCAGGGTGAAAAGATTACTGCCGCTAAAATTAATCTCATTAAGGAGCAATCTTTAAAAGAGCAGTATGACCTGCAGCAGGCGTTCAATGATAAGATGAGCGATGCTAAGTTAAACGCATTGATCAGTACAAATAAGGCGATACTTTCCGGTATTATTGAGGATGATAAAGAGCGTATGGATTTAGAGATTGAAAACCTGCAGGCGTTATCGCAGTTGGAAATTAATGCTGCTGCCGGTAACAAGGCTAAGATATTGGAGATCGAGGCTAAGGCTCTGAAGGATATCCGGGACTTAAAGAACAAGGCTATTACTCAGCAGTTGGCCGATGAGTTGGCTGCTACTGAACGGGCAAGGCAAAGGCAAATAAGGGCGTTGAGTAAAGTTGCAGATGATACTAAAAAATCAGCTAAGGAAAGAATAGACGCTGTTCAGGCTATTGCCGATATTGAGTTATCAGTAATGGATAAAAGATTAAAAGCTAATGAAGACCTTAAACAATCAGACGCCGATTATAATAAAAACCTTAGACTTCTTAGCGAAGAGGTTGTTGACATAGAGCAAAATAAGGCAGATAAGATTAAGGCTATAAACAAGGAAATTAGAGATGCTCAAATAGAAGCAATGGCTGTTACTGCCACAAAGATTGCTGATGTAGCAATGCAGATAGTGGGCTTATTTGAAATGATAGGCCAAATGCAAACCGATGCTGACAACGCAAGAATAGCTGCCAGACGCAAAGAAGTTGACGATCAGTTGAAGGCAGGGGCAATTACTCAAAAGGCTGCAGAGCAGCGTCAAAAACAGATTGATGTAATGGAGAAGCAGGCTAAACGCCGGGCTGCCCAAAGAGAAAAAGATGCCGCTGTATTCGCTGCTGTTTTAGCCATACCTCGTGCGTTCCTACAGGGGTTGCAGACAGGTGGTATCTATGTTGCCGCTATTTATGCCGCTTTAGCCGCACTTGAGGCTGG
Organism: Ulothrix subflaccida; assembly: GCA_032356005.1. Classification (NCBI taxonomy): domain Eukaryota; kingdom Viridiplantae; phylum Chlorophyta; class Ulvophyceae; order Ulotrichales; family Ulotrichaceae; genus Ulothrix; species Ulothrix subflaccida. Next base: position 2,088 of record JAULKP010083418.1, read on the forward strand.
TATCATCGCATCTAAACCAATACCACAGTTCTTTAGAGGTAAAACAGGTAACTATGAAGGCCCTGGTGTAGTAGCTGATATGGGTAGTGAGATCGTAGAACGCAAAGGCCGGATGTATCTATACACCAAGCCAACACAAACCTATTTGGGTGCCACAGATAAGGTTTATACGGCATCACAAACAAGGGCTATGCTGCACAATACAGATACCGGACGCATGCAGATACAGCAGGGTAGTTCAGAGAAGTTTGATTATGCCAAGTTTGGGGCGGCGATACCAAAGAATTCGATAAATATAAACATTGACAAAGATTTTATAAGCGAATCTGTAGCCAATGGACTACAAACCGTTAACTATAAAGACCGCAGGTACAGCAGCAAATGATGATTTCACAGTATAACCATATAGCCAGTTGATAGACAGCACTCACTATATAAACGGAGTTGAGATTGACGAGCCGCAGGGTTTTTCAGAACTAATCCTATCAATTAATCGAGATGATAACTGGCAAGGTATATTTTTTGAAACATCAACTAAAGACCTGCAGTTCTATGGCAACGGGGCTGCATTATTGAAGGCTGAAAAAGAAGCTAACGGATTAGCGGCCTCGGCAACTTATCGTGTAGATGTTATTTGTGGTGAAACGGTACAGGTTATTGACGCATCATTTGATTTCGGCACTTATGTAGAAAACTGCGGCAACTTGTGTACGGTAAATATCAGCATTGAGCAAACCGGTTGTACTATGCAGATGCGTAACCGGTACGAGCAGCCGGTGGATCTACAGAAAACAACGGCGTTTAATAACGTCACACTGCTAAGAGTTTATGATGGTTTAGATCGTACATTGGAGCTTACTGCCCAAAGTATTGCATTGATAAATGAGGCTGTAATGAGCGAATCGCCTATACAGGAGATAATGAGTAATAGCCCATTATGGACACCCGACCCGTTTGGCGATTACGTTGGTTACCTGGCCCCTGCTTTGCCTATAGTAAGGAATGAGTCAATGGGTATATTCAATGCCTCAGCAATAATAGACCTATCAGAGAACGGGGCCGGTGCGCCGAATCAGCCGCCTTATCCATCGTTTCCAACAACTACAGGAACAGCTACGCTAACAACGAATGCGCTTTGTGATCTTGATGATACGGTTGTTACATTCAGGCTTAAAGGAACTTTAACGGGAGATATGAGCGCCGGTGTGGGTGCTTTTGTAAACCTTACGACAAAGCTATTTAGACTGCCCGCCGGTCTTGATGGCACCGTATCATCTAATTGGGTACAGGAGTACAGCAACGCATTGGCCGGAGTATTTGCTACAGGTTCAGACCCATTTGATACAGGTGTTATTACGGTGTCACTAACCGTCAGCCAGGGTGATTTTATTTATTGGGGAGTGTTGGTAGCGGCCCACCGGTTTAGCGATATCAACTTTTGGACGGTTGCGCAGGATCCTGAATGTTTTTTCAAGATAATCACTTCAGCTACCTGTGAGCCAACAGACACAGATGCCTCACTGGTTAATGAGTTTGGCAGCCGGATCATTGAGGCCATCACAGACGGATGTATGCCTATGAAATCAGACTACTACGGCAGGACTGACAGCGAGCCTTACGAATCTGATGTTGACGGATGTGGGTCGCTCAGAATGCTTACAAATGGCCTTAAAATAAGGAATGCGCCAACTACAAACCACTTCTGCTCATTAAAGGACTTCTTTAATGGGCTGCGGGGTATTGATAATATCGGTATGGGCATTGAGGATAACCCCAATATACCAAATACCAAATGGCTCAGGGTTGAACCTGTTGAGTACTTCTACCAGGATGTTAAGCTAATATCGCTGCCGTTTGTGCCGGAAGCTAAGGCATCTTTAGACCCGTCCCTTGCCGCTACCACCATAAACGTAGGATACAAAAAATGGGAGGTACAGAAAATTAACGGACTCGACGAGTATAATTCAAACAAGGTATTCCGCACCTCTTTAGATAGTATAAACCAACCGATTGACATTACATCAAACTTCGTAGCGGGCGGTTACCCCATTGAGGTTACAAGGCAACAATCATTTGCTGTTAGTGGTGCCGCTGATACATCGTATGACAATGAAACTTTTATTATCTGCGTTGACAGATCGGGCTATGACTTTATTGTAGAGAAGGATAATATTTCATCGCCTACCAATATGTTTAGCCCGGCTACTGCCTATAATTGGAGGATAAGGCCACTGTATAACCTGATGCGTTGGTTTAAATCAATCGCTCAGTCGTATGTGAACTTAAGCAATACAACTTCTAAACTGTTTTTTGCATCTGGCACAGGCAACTACATCGCTTCAGGCATGTTGCCAACGTATGAAGGGTGCAGGTTAGAAGATACTGTTATGGCTGAGAATTATGACTTAAGTAAAGATGAGTTTGAAGATATTGCAGATGCAACACCAATTTATTTGCCGCAGACAATGCAATTAACTTACCCGCTATCATTGGCAGATTACCTTACCATAAAAGCTAATCCATACGGGTATATTGAAGTTCAATGCGGAAATGGTAACTTTGAAAAGTGCTTTATTAAAAACATAAAATACAAGGTTTCAGATGGTGAAGCCTCATTTACACTTATAAAAAAATGGCCGTAACAATTATATCACCAACAAATTCTTTTGTCCGTTTTGACGAAGCGGCGGAGTCCGCCTTATGTATTTGGGGTAATATAAACTACTGCCTGCCGGTTTATGAGCAATCGGATGTTAGCTTTCAGTTTGTTATTGAAGGCACAGAATTGGAGATCGATAGCCTTTGTACTCAGTCAGGTGACGAGGTAACCGTATCACTTGTTGCAGAATGTAATGGCGATGATATTATTGTATTCACAGAAAAGCCAGAGCGGTTCAGATTATCTACTACACAGGTGCTTTATAACTGGGAGGAAGGTCTGCCAAACTTTACATCTGTTATCGCTGTTGAGCAGTGCTTTAGAATACAGGTGCTTATTGATGCGACGCCGTACGGTTACCCTGAAGAGGTGGTTAAGTTTTGTTCAAATTGTTTTGAGCGTATTGCATCGGACTGTTTTACATCGGTTGTTGAGTACGGTATGGATGAGGATGGCTTTGGGTTTAAGTATTGTCACGGCGGTAATTTACCATCAGGCGAACCGGACACTACAACTTGCGAACCTACGATAGTAACATTCGCATCTGTGGCAACGCTTGATATACCTTATACTGCTTTATTGAAGTCTAAGTATGGCGTATTCCCTACGGTGCAGACATGGGTTTACGATGGATCTGGGCAGTTGATAAACATGGGCGTTACCGTATCATTTGATACCTACCCGCCGACAATGTTACACTTCGATTTTGGAGGTAGTGCATCAGGAATTATAATTATAAGATAATGGCATATCGCAATCGCATACGACTCCCAATTACTTTCGGGCAGCCTCAGTTTCCGACTGAGCGCAATGTATTCCGTTTAGCCAACGGGACATCAAAGGTACAGTCAGTAGTTATCCGCAATACCTATGATGGCAAAACAGATCAGTTGCCAGAGGCATGGCACCGTAAGTTAGTCATTGCACTAAGCCATGATGACGTAAGTATAGAGAATGAACGCCTACTTAGTAACGTTGTACTATCTGGTGACTATACAATAAACTGGCAGGACTTCTTAAACTACCCTATTGCTCAGTCATTGTTTAAGGTTGAGGTTACGCCGTTTGATGCAACAAATAGTAACTGCCAAACCTGTGACGAGATGACTCAGTTATCACTTGTTGACGATCACACAGATGAAATTTGGGACGAGGGCACAACGCACGTTTATCCCGATGTACTAACCGATAACGATTCGATATGTTGCCGTCCTTATACTATCGAATTGGTAACCTACAATCCTTTGTACTTCCAGGATGTAACAATAAGTGCAGACGGAGTACTGACAGCCACTGTACGGGATCCATCGCCATTGCTTGATGACATATTCTTAGCTACATACAGGGTTACTTGCCCTAATGGAAGTTGGGATGAGGCAGACGTTTACGCCAACACAACAGGCAGCGTTATAAACTTCTGCTACCCAGCATTGATACCGTCTGTTATCTACATAAGCAGCACAGAGGTAGATATAAGTTGGGAGATACTTATTGGGCATGTACCTGCAAACCCATGGATATGGAACTTATATTTAAGTTCTGATTTGGGTACGTCAATACAGAACGGCACAGTAGCAGCAGCATCAGGTCTCATACACCTTACCGGATTAACGCCGGGCGTTGCTTATACGGTTGTTATAGTTTCAGATTGCGGCGGTGGTAATTATTCAAGCCCTACAAGTGTTCCGTTTGAGATAACAGAGTTTGCATCTCAGACCTGCGCTAACTTTACCGTAACGTATTTGCCCGTTGTTGACGATGCGCCACAATCAATATCGTATATGAACTGTGTTGGCGATATTGTAAACTTTGATTTGACCTTTGCGCAGGAAACTGATTTTTGTATGCTTATATTCAGTGGAGCAGAAACACCGGTGTATTTTGTTGCCTCATCAGTTGATATATCAATAAATTATGTAGGATTATGCGAGTAAACAAAGGTATTATATTGATATCCACCGGACACGCCTATTACGGGTTGATGGCCTATAACCTGGCGTGCAGTATTAAATCAGTCGAGGATGTGCAGATAGCTGTTGTATTCGATGAGGCGGGGCTGTCACATCTTACCGCTGAGCAGGTGCAGATGTTTGACCACAAGATTGAATTGCCATCAGAATACAGAACAGGATTTGGCGTTAAGTTGCACTTAGATCAGCTTACGCCGTTTACGCATACATTGTTTTGTGATGCCGATATGCTTTGGTTAGGCCGTAAGCCATCAGAATTATTTGACGAGTTGGCGGGTGCCGGGTTCAGCATAATAACAGAGGGTGATAGTGATAAGCCTAATCCAAAATATTACTTTTGGGCAGACGAAAAAGAGATAATGTCAGCGTACGGCGTAACTAAAGTATGGCAAACGAGATCGGAGGTATTGTATTTTGAGAAAGGTTGCAAGGTATTCACTAAAGCAAGGGAGTTAAAGCCTGAAGAAAAGCTAAAAACTATTCGCATGTTTGGTGAGTTTATACCGGATGAATTATATTTTAATATCGCTATGGCGCTACTTGGTGTTGATCCGCATAAGCCTAACTGGATGCCAGGGTATTGGGCAAGGTTGCACAGTGAGGTAATGCCTAATCTGGCATTACTGTATAAAGATTATTACCTGCTAAGTTTTGGCAGCAACGCAGCAAGCCCGATAATGAAGAGGTCTTATGATAATGTGATGCGTGTTGTATGTAACAAATTAAAATTACCGTATCTATTCAAATTAAAATCTAAAAAAGAATGGGCACCCGGACGCTTAAAAATATAACATAATGGCAAAGATTGAATTTACACCCGCTGAACTTAAACTGTACTTCACAGACAGGAAAAAATATTACTACTGCGATAAAGCGAGGCAGGCAGAGAAGGATATGCGTATCCATGCAGACGGGTTATTCCCTACTTTGCTTATTAATGAACGCCGTCCAAATGAGCCATTAACGGTACTTGAATACCGTAAGAAGATATTTGTGCCGGTTACTAAGCCATATTTTGATAAGATCGAAAACACTTTGCAAAAGATACGCCGGTCATCAGATTGGAGTATTAAATACCCTGACGTTTCATTTGATAGAATAGTAGATGGTGAGAAAATGAATGATTATGCTGAAAGTAACTACCCTGTTTTTGGCAGCTTGACCAATTGGTGCTTTTCACTTCTATTGCGTAATTACCTGATTGATCCTAACGGGCTGGTATTGGTATCACCAATGGAAATACCGGAAGAGGGCAATGTGCTATTAAAACCAGTTGCTACTATATTTAATTCCTGCGATGTTATTGATTATGTTGAAGGCGATTATGCAGTACTTGAAAACAAGGTAGGTTGTTTTTACTCCGTAAGCGGTGTTACTAAGCCTGGTAAAAGTTTTTACGTTATTACTACAAAGTCTATTCACCGTTACGATCAGGCTAATGGCAGGGGTGAATATTTTGAGTCTTTTATGTATGAGCATGGACTTGAAATACTGCCGGTGTTTAAACTTGGCGGTATTACGATCGATGTTTACGGCACCCACTCAATGTATGCAAGCCGGGTATCGGGAGTATTGCCCCGTTTCAATGAGGCGTTAAGGGAATACTCAGACCTGCAGGCCGCTGTTGTGCTGTCAATGTTTCCTGAGAGGTGGGAGTTTAGCCAAAATGAATGTGTTGCCTGTAAAGGCACAGGGCAGCGAATGGGCACACTTAATGACGTTCCATGTCAGGTTAGTTGCACTTCATGCCAGGGAGCCGGATATATAGCATCGGGCCCGTACAGTAAGACACTTATCAAGCCAGCCGCCGCCGATCAGCAACAAGTGCCAACGCCGCCAATAGGCTATGTAAGCGGCCCTGTTGACATTATTAAACTACAGCAGGAGAGTATAAAGAATCATATTTTTTCTGCTCTTGCATCTATAAATTTTGAGTTCTTAGCTGACACCCCGTTAAACCAATCCGGTACAGCTAAAGAGGTAGATAAGGACGAATTGAATAGCATGGTACATTCGATTGCTGAGGATCTTGTAAGGATAATTGACAAAGTGTATTACCTTATTGCTTTATACCGCTACTCAGCACAATATACCGCTGAGCAGATATATGAAATGTTGCCTGATATTGCTGTTCCTGAGAAATATGATATCCTTAGTGCTAAGTATTATGATGAGCAAATGGCATCGGCTATTAAAAACAAGTTAAACCCGGCCATCCTTAACGCAATGGAAGTTGCTTATGCAACAAAGGCTTTCAACAACGATCTTGATATTGCGCATTACGTTGGCTTAATACTGAAACTTGACCCGTTATCAGGCATCAGCGAAGATGATAAGATGAGCCGGTTAAGTAACAACGGTATTACGCAGCTTGACTATGTTGTAAGTAGCAACATAAATAAGTTTGTTGCAACCGCCGTTGAAACGATTGCCGGGTTTATGGACTTGGATATTGTTAAGCAAAAGGCAGCAATATATATTATGGCACAGGCGCAGATAGATGCCGCAGTAACGGACGTAATGCCGGTTGATGAGGTGCCGAACAATGGCTGATTTTAACGATATAATTAAGCAGATTAAAAAAAGCCTGTCATCATTTGACAAGTCAATACCTGCGTTACAATCGAAGCTGTATAAAGAACTTATTACAGAGATTAAGCGCCTCGATATTAAAGGTGAAAATATCGCCGTAACCGTCAAGAACTTATCCATCTTGACGAGCATTAAGAACAAGCTGAACAGGATAATACTGAACAAAGACTACGTTGCACAGATAAAAGAATTTGTTAAGTCATTCAATACTGTTTACGATCTTCAATTTGAATACTGGAAAGGCGTAGAAAAGACGTTTAAGCCAAAGCCGCTACTAAAGGCTATAAAGAATCAGGCCATAACCGATACCGTACAATCCCTTACTTCACAAGGTATCTCAGCCAACGTATCAGATGCCATAATAAACATACTACGTACTAACATTACAGCCGGAGGGTCGTACAGCTCACTTGCTGAGCAGTTACGGCAATCGCTTACCAATACACCCGAGAGTAAGGGTATATTAGATCGGTATGTTAAGACAATAGCCAATGATAGCATACAGCAGTATAACCGCCAATATACCCAAATAGTAAGCAACGATTTAGGGTATACATGGTTTAGGTATATGAATACAGATATTGAAACTACTCGTTGCTTCTGTGATAAGGCAACTGATAAAAATTACTTTCATATCAGCGAAGTACCTTTAATGTTGGAAGGGTTAGGCTGCGAAATTTATAAAAAAACAGGGTTACCATACGGCATGATAGCAGGAACAAACCCTGAAAATTTCTTCATTAGAGCAGGGGGCTATTTTTGCAGACACAGCATTCATCCGGTAAGTCAAAGGCAAGTTCCTGGAAATATAAGAGAACAAGTATTTGCCACCGCAGCGTACAAAGCATGGGCAACAATAAATCCGGTAAGTATAGAGGCGGGCATTAAGTTTTATAATGGTGGCAAGTAATATGCGCCCACGCAACGCCTCTAAATATATCTGACACTTGCCTACGACTGATATTAAACTGCACGCCAATCTTTGTAGATGATAACCCACTGTTTTTAAGTGAATAAATTTGCCTAACTTTTTCATCGGTTAATTTGCTCATTCCGTGTTTTTCGCCTTTAACATCACATAACCCTGTATCTCTGGCGTGCTTACAATTATCAGCGGCTGTAATATATTCAAGGTTTGAGTAATGGTTGTTTAATTTATTACCGTCTTTATGATTCCAAGTCATCCAAGCATCTTGTATAACCATTTCGCAAAAATGTTCACCAACTAAAACGTGAATACGGGTGCATAATTTTACTGGCTTCATTCTTAATGTACATCCATAATATCCAGTACTATCAATATGTGGCTTAAGTAATTTATACTTGTGGGTAAAAGATACAAGCCTCCCATGATCGCTTATCCAAAACCTACCTTCAAAATTTGTAACGGGTAAAAATCTTTCTGAGTCGAAAGATATAGTTTGCAGAAATTCCTTTAAATTTGCCATCGTATAAATGTTTTTTAGTCATTACAAATATACGATAAAGCCGCATCATAAAAAAGTGCGGTTTTTATTTGCTAATTCGCTACAGAGTATTATATTTGCCCTGTACAAAGTACGGCGCTTCGGCACTGGAAACATACATTAGCTCCGCTTCGGCGGGGCTTTTTTATTTCGGCCCGTCAAGTGTTATTATCTTACTCTGCTCTTTTACCAACAACTCAGGATCCACAGTATTACCCCACCATGCCACAGTAGCCGTATAGCCTTCGGGCACATCAATAGCGCCCCAATTAGCGCCATCCCACTCAGCAAACCCCCAATCATGGGTAACTACGCCTACTGCGTCTGTAATAGCCCATAGAACGTGCTTGAGGCCGATGTTTGTAGGTGATGGATTAACAGAGTAAAATAGTAGTTCAATTTTTTTCATACGCTTAGTTTATCCAGTCAAAATCAATGTGCCTTCGTTTTGGGTTTGTTATCGTACCTGCGGCCTGCTGATACCGCCATGTTTGAGCCTGTGACAAACCAATTATCGGCGCTACTTCGTATGACGTTTTACCTTTCAGCTTTTTTACCTTAGCCAACTTCTTTTTATCAAACGATCGGTATGCCATTAAACCGGTTTATTATTTTCATCTCTATTCGTAGAGTATATCAAATTCTCAGCGTTTTTGTGGATTAGTTTATACCCCTGTGGAAGTATAATAGCATCGTATTTTTCCTGCTCTTTGCCATTGAACTCAACACAAAGCAGCCAACAACCCAAAGCCTTTAAATCCATTTGAGGCAACACATCCAATTCCATGCCCTCAATATCAATGGAAATAAAGTCGAATTTATTATACCTCGTCAGACCAAGCAAGGTAGCGAAGTTGATACATGGGACGGTCACAGGTGTAAACGTTTCTGTTTTCCATCGCTCCAATTCACTGTCTTTAACTGATGACAGTAACGCAACATCACCTTTGCCTAAATGCTCTCCTGATTCGTGCAAGATTATTTCGCCGTTGTATGAGCCGATAGCAGCGTTAACAATGTCGCACTTGGTGTTTTTTTCATACAGGATTTCAAGCCTTGCTATTGCTTTAGGCGAGGCTTCTACTAAGCAGCCTGACCAGCCATTTAAAGCAAGCGCCATTGTATTGCTTAATGTTATTCCATCGTTAGCGCCAAGGTCAAGGAAGGTTCCTGTAGTACCATCGAAATAGCGTTGTATTATCTCCTCCTCATTGTTTTGTGAATACATATATTATGAATATTATTTTTTATAAAAGTAAACAACCCCGCCGCTACCTTCAACTTCAATTAACTCAGGCAACTTGAAAAAATAATCTTTAACAGCCTTAGCGCAACCAGGCAAAGCATAGTCATCAATAATGATAACCCCACCCGAAACAACTTTCTCATAAAGGTACTGCAAACATACAAAGGTACTTTCGTAAAGGTCACCGTCAAGTCGCAGTAATTTTATTGGGCCGGTATCATAAACGGGGAGCGTATTTGAAAACCAACCTGGTACTAAAGTAACCTTAGCCATACATACGCCAGCTTGCTCAAAATTGCTGCGTACATTCTGTATTGAGTGAACCGTTACGCCGGATGATTTTAACCGATGTTTTAATGGCGCTTTGGTATCGTGTGTTATTGCCCCAATACCAGGCTGCTGATCATCGTAAATACCAGCCATTGGGATTCCTTCAAAACTATCAAAGCCGTAAACACGCTGATCTGTTAATGCCATAACCATAAGCTGCGCCCCTGCACCTACTCCGCATTCAACTAAGCAGCCGTTAAGATGGCGTACTTCTTTAGATAGTTTATAGGTATTCTGTACCGTGTTAACAGTAGAATACGCCATTGAAACGATTGTATTTAATTGGTCAATCCCCATACTGTAAATACGTTTTTTCTGTTACGTCTGCCTTAGCCGCTATTGCGCCGTAAGGTAATAATTTATAGCCGGCCTGAGCGAATATAACAGACATAACTGCCTGATCGTGGCGGTGTGAAACGAAGTCTTTACGCTTACTGCCGGACGTTTCAAAGCTACCCATTGTTGACTGTCTGCAAATTTCAGCGAAGATGGCACCCGCTTTATCTCTTGTAAAATCAAACCCTATTGCGCCTCCCCAGGTTTGCGGCATAAGGCGTATTTGTTGCTCATTGACGTTAAGGTTCTTGACTGCCACATCTGATATGTACTTCCATAATGGGTGCCCTAAATTATCAAAGGCTATTATGCCATCTTCACCAAACAACTCTACTGGGTTACGCAGCATGCGAATTGAACTATCGAGCCATATAACACGGTTATAGCCATCGTGGTAAGCCCTGCTAATAAGGTCAAACTTAAACTTGTAAGGTATAACATCATTGGGCGTGCAGTAATCAGGATAGGCTTTATACAACCGTACATCATATGGCCAATTACCAGCCAATGACTTTTCAAGATTAATAGACTTTTCCGTGTAACGCTCCCTGCCATCAACAGCAATACTGATTAGACAGGTACGGTATTGCGTTTGTGGGGTATCAGGTTTGAATATCTTATCGGCCTCGCTGCCTTTCTCACTGTGGTTGTATTGGGTGAGGATCATGTCGCTATGCGATTCGCTGTTAACACGCTTCAATACCCGTACCATCCAATCCCAATCGTCATTGTGTATAAGGTCGGTGTTAAATTGTTCCCGTTTAGCATGCTCACTTTTTACAGGGCAAATATGCCAAGGTGTTCGGGGCGTAGTACCGTGTGGGGTCATTTCGGTATTGGTAGCAGTAGCGAGCTGCATATCAATAATACCCCAATAGTGATCGTTTTTAATAAGCGCCCTGAAGGTAATAATATCCTGACCTTCATTGCAAAGCCTCACCAATGTTTCGATATAGTTAGGCGTTACGCTGTCATCGTCATCAATAAAACACAGGTATTTACCCCCAGCCCTCTGTACTAATAAATCACGTTTGCCACCGATTGACAAACCGCCTTCAGTAAATTTTACGCTGTCATCAACAAGGATTTCAACACTGCCGAGTGTTGGGTGAGTACGGTTAAGATGTGTAACCTGAGTGTATAGGTCATCGAGTAAGGCAGTAAGTTTGTTACGGCGTTCGGGGATGGAGGGGATTAAAATTGAAAGTATCATGGACAGTGACGTATTAAGGTGGTTAAATAAACTAACCAAAAAACACATATAGCCGACACCAATATTATTATTATGTCTTTTTTATTCATGTGTATTGTTTATTATGCGTTTGAAATCTGTAATGATACATACAAGGCACGATGCTATACTCCGTTGCACATAGCGGCGCAACACGATCCGAGTACCATTTATCTTCAGCGTTTGACTTATCAGGAAACCCTGCCTGCAATGCTATTGACCGCTTAACCCCTGTTATGTGGTTTGTCTTACGCAGGTAAACGTGCTGCCAGCCGTTTTCTTTTATTGTTATATTCTCATAGTTCTTACTTAGCCTCCACTCAATTTTATTCTGACCGTTGGTTGTTATGTAACCAACCATTCCAAAACAATCACAGTCGGACTCACAGGCTTTCAGCAACTCAGCAATATAGCACGGTTCAATTAAATCATCGTCATCAATGAAAATTATATACTTGCCTATGGCAGCTTCGAGTAACTCCTGCCGTTTTTTGCCTGTTGATTTTTGCCTGTCATCAATGTTGGTTAAGACTTCGATGCCTGGTGTATCGCCGATCTGGCGGTGTAGTTCTTCCATCAATGCGTTTAATGCAACGTGGCGGGATTGTAGGGATGCTATGAGGATGGAGAGTGTCATGGCAAAGGGAAATATTCTTTTATTGTAAGTTCAATGATAATCTCGCATTCATGCTTAACCTTAGCATAATACTCAAACATTTTTTTATCGTGGCCAGTGTACTGATAATATGCCCCCATGTTTGAATATTTTTTCATCATTATTTCGCAATAGTTTATTATTGCTACTATTTCACTACTTGTTAATGTTTTCATACCCCAAAATTAATTAGTTTCCTTCTTTCAAATGTTGCCTTATCCTGCAAATGAAAACTCTCTGTATGTACCATAAGCGCATCCATTGGCGCTAACCCCCACGCAGGGTGATTATGATTGAATAATCTCCGCTTAAAAAACTTATAGCGGCTTAACAGTTTAGCAACTTCTTGTTGTTCATTGTCGCAGAACAGTGACTTATATTCAGGATTGTAAATGTACCCAAACCGGTCATAATATTTACGATCCATTATAGCCATTGTAATAAGTGCTGCACCGGCTGCCTGATCTGGGTAGTGCATAAGCACATCGCCTAAAGGCAGCGTTGCGTAATCCTGCAATATCTGCACATCAAAACCATGTGATATAAACTCCATGTCATCGGACATATTGATAAGAATGTCCCAATCGCCCGCAAAGCAAGTATCTCTGTTTATGGCATCAATTTTTGATTCAGACGTGCCATAATAAAGAATACAGTTTTTGTATTTTGAAACCCTTTCTTTAACCTCATCATTAAACATTGTAGGGTCATCCGTATCTGCGGTAATGCTAATAATAAAATTGTGATGTAGCATCATTGCAAACATATTATCCAAACATTTAAAGAATCTGTATGGCCTCGATTTTGTTGCAAAACGATAAAGTATCTTCATATAACGTGGCGATTTTGACCTATGTGGACTATGTATCTCCCCGGCAATATCGCCGCCTTAAACCCCATAGCCGTATAAACCTTTGCAATATCGGCCTCCGCTTTCCATGGTTTAGCAGGATTAAAAACAGTATGCTGCCCGAAAGGCGCAATAAGATCATAGTCGGCTTTGCGTTTCAATGCAGGGTTAAACCGAATGCCTGACCAAAGTTTACCTGCTTTAAGCACGCCATACTCCATTGGTGCAGGAGGGAACTTGCCAGTATAATTGCCCCACTGAATAGGATGCACATTATTTTCTTCTAACGGCATTAACCATACCTGTAAAATCTTTTCATCCGTCTGCAATATATCCATAGACTTCTCAATAAACTCAGGCTTTAAAAACTCCCAATCATCTTCTAAATTCATGCAATACTCGGTTTCTACTTTTGACCACAATACATCAAGTGCATATATTTGTCCTTTACGTTCTCTTGGTTCAATCCAAGTTATGAATGGGTAAAGTTTTTTTAATTCAATCGGTATGCCGTTGCCGCTATCTTCATAAACGTAGAACGCTGCAATAGGGTATGTATTATGCAGCACAAAACTGTCAATCGTTTTTCGCAACAGATCAAAGCGGTTGCAGGATGTTAATATTACTGTGACTTCAGAGGATTCCACCAGCCTTAAATTTAGGTATTGGTTTAGATTGTATAGAGGCTATATCTATAGCACCCATAAATGCAGAGAACGCCATTTGGCTTAATACAAGCCTCCTCTTTTGCTTATTCATTGGCCTACGATTATACGATTTTATAAAAACATTTCTTTTAACCTTACCCGTTATTGGTAATTTTTTAACTAACTCGACCAAGCTTCCTGCGGTTTTTAAAACTGAATACGCAAGCGTTAATTGCTTTTCCTTTACTCCACCGGCTTGCACTTGTTGTTCCATTCTTTTATGATTTTATAAACGGTTAAAGCTATTGAATATTGATTTGTTTTTCGATGCTCCTTTTCTTTTAATTGCTGTTGAAGCAATATTTTTCTAACATCTTCAGGTACATCTTTTAAAATAAGGTCAGCCATTTACCTATATATTTTATATAAAAATAGTATCGTTTTGTCAAATAACAAAATTAATTTTACCCTATGGCAAAACAAATACTTGTAAAAGTTCCACTAACCACCAACGGAATTGACATCGTTTTTGATGAGAACGACAAAAGAACTTACACCGAGTCCATACTTTTAGATGTGCCTGGGCCGCAGGGGGCAAGGGCTATACTTGAAAAAAGGAACACTACCCTGCCGAAAGGGCTGCAGGTTATAATTACTGATTATGTGGAGCCAGGTACTGAGCCTGTCGCTAAAGCAACCAAAGAAAAATCCATCGCATGACAACTTTAAACATTATATACTGCTCAGGATGTGGTAAGCCGACAAGGCCAACCCGTCCAAGACCCCGTTAAAAACAACTTATGACAATAGGCGAACTTATAAACAACTTGAGCCAAAAGGCCGGCATTGCATCTGATGACGTAAAGTTAAAGGCATTGCTGGCATCTCCTGAATTGGCTACCGTACAAGTTGATGACGCTATTGTTACCGCTATTGATAGTGGATTATTGAGTATCGAGGCAGCTAAAAACAATCACCCTGCAATTAAAAATAAATATTTTGCTGATGCTTATGATGGCATTGATAAGCAGTTATTGAAGCTAATTGAAACTGATACTTTTGATGCTGCTGATGTTGAAGAGATAAAGGCTGAAAAATCCACAAGCAAAAAACAGGAACTTATTATTGCCAAGTTGAAGATAGCCGCTAAGTCGGCCAAAGGCGCAGACAAGGACGCCATCAACGCTCAACTTACCGCAGCGCATGAAGCTGCAAGATTAGCAAAGGCAGAAGTGGAAACGGTGCGCAGTGAATACGAAGGCAAGATATCCGGCATCCAACTTAAGGCAGCGATTAAAGCCGTTTTCGGCAACTACAAAACTATTTACGATGATTTACCGCCGTCTGTTAGGACAGCTACAATGGAGGCTATCATCAATCAAGGACTTCAGGATAAAAATGCAGAATTGAAAACAGATGAGAATGGTAATTTACTGCTTATTGGAAAAGACGGCAGTAATGTATTCGGGGCAAACCATACTCAATTAACACCGTCAAGTTTTCTTGACCAAACTTTCGCCCCAATTCTAAAAGTAAGTGGCCCCCCCAAAGGGCCAGCAGCACCAACCAGGCAACAGCCAACCATCAATACGAAAGTAGAAGAGGGTGCTGAAGCGATTGTTGATTCTATTAAATCGCATACTGAGAAGGTTTTGGCCGGAATGACCGCCAGGCCGTCTATGGTGTGATTTACTCATTTACATTTTAAATTTTACTACAATGCCAAACGGATATTGTCCGGCGCTACTCAAAACTATTGAGAGCATTGCCGGCGAAAATGCTCCGTCAAGGAAGTTGCACGTTGCAGGGTTTTTGGCAATGACGTTCTGTTGCCAGAACAGCAGCGTTTCACCCTTGCAGGATTCAACTGGCCCAGACGGGCAACAAAGAACGCTAACGGTCAGCTACACCCAACGCCCGGTATTAAGCCAGGTGCAGACGGAAGATGACTGTGATATTAATAACCTACCCACTAAATCAGAGTGGGGTCTTGGCCCCTGGAGGCATCAGCAGTACAGCTTCTTTATTCCTGACAGCCTGATACAACTGTATTGCGCTGAGTTTGCGGAGTCGGTTGCTGTTGGCAGACCCGCAACAAGGGTAATGCGTGAGCATTATGATCGTATGTTGGAGGGTGCCAATATTGTGCTTAAAGCCATAAACCGTGACATCGTTACGCTTGCCGGTACACAATTCGGTCTGAATGTGGTAACGCACTCAGCCGCTGCCCGTACAATCAACATTGCGCAAACGCCTATCGTTGATCTGGCTGCCGGCATACCACGCCTGTTGCAGGATATACAGGACAACGAAATATGCGGTACGCCGTGTATGGTTGGTGGTGGCCTTATGGCTATCTACGAAAAGGTACAGATGGCGATGTGTTGCAACAACGCCGGGGTTAACATGCAAAACATGGGACTGCCTTCACTGTATTTTGACAAGGACACACAGGACATCTGGGGAACTAACCACTTCGGCCTTTTTGCACCAGGGTCTGTTAAGTTCATCAGCCGCAACAAATATGAAGGCCCGTATGCAGGTGATAAGGGATCTTCTATTTTCTTCACAATGAGGCTACCGACTGCTGAGTTTGGTTGCGCCCCTGAGTGTTTAGACGACCTGGTATTTGATGTGCAGATGAAGTACATTGACTGCCCTACGTCTTCTACCATTAACGGATCAGCAACTACCCTCAACAGGGGTTGGCAGGTTATCATCAGCAAGGATTACAGCTTGTGGGTACAACCACAGACTGCATATCGTGTTGACGATCCTTTGTTCCAAACAAACGGCGCTTTACGTTATGTATTAACCAATACCTAATGGATTGCTTTATTGACTATATAGGTTTGTCACTATGCGCAGGGGCTTATTCGGCCCCTGCCAGTGGCATCTATATTAACAGCCTGCCGGGGCTTAATATTGAAAGCATTGATAAGGTCGCAGATCAGGAACAGATAAACTACCTCGGTGTGTGGCGTGACGTTAATACCAACGCCGTTCAGCAGTTTAGAATTGATGTTATTGCAGAGATGCGTAAATGCTATGAGTTAAACTGCGACTGTGATTATGATGCTTTAATATGCGAAAATTTAGAAGTTCTTACGCAATCGTGGAAATATCTACTTGGTATATGGTTGTTGATATTCCGTATCAACTCTAACAGGCTAAACAGGTTTACCACAGTCAATATTGAACAGGCTAAAGAACTAAAAGACTATTACCAGGCCGAGTATGATAAGTTCTTAGCACAATCAGTTCTTTGTATGGATATTAGTTCATGTGAGTTATGCTGTGGGGGAAATCCCCAAACCGTCACGTTTTTGCCTTAATACATGGCTACCGTAACCGTCATAACGAATCTTAACGCAGTTGCAGGCCGCATACGCAGCAGTTTTGAGTTGCTTAAGGATAAAGAATACCTATTGCGTCCATTGGCGATTGAAACAATACCGTTGATGAAGGAAAGGATACATGAGAAAGGGCAAGCATCGGATGGTAGTCAGATAGGAACGTACAGCGCAGGGTATATGGTAGTTAGGACTGGCAACTATAAGAATGCAACAAAGAAAACGGCTGGTGCTTTTAAAAGAGGCAAAAATGCGTTCTCTATTGTAGCGACAAGAAAAGAAAATTTGAGGCCAAAGTATAACAGGTCTTCAGACACTAAGGTTATAATTAGCCTTACAAGGCAGCTTGAAAATGACTACTCAGTGCAAGCAACAGGTAAAGGTTATGGCATTGGTTTTAATAATAAGTTGAATAAAGAAAAGGCATGGTGGGTAGAAGAAACTTATAACAAAATTATCTTCAACTTGTCCAAAAGTGAAAAGGAATATATTAACGAACGCCTGCAGGAGTTAACTGACCAGGCGTTTAACCCTAAATAATTGCAAAGCAGCATACGCAATATCATCACATTAATAAATCAGTCCATTGAAGGCATCTTTAAAGGAGGTAAGATATACGGCATTGCTACACTTGTAGAGCGAGAAGGCAAAGGGCAGCCAGTAGTGGATGAAACGCCGGTAAGCTATGATGACATCTTCGCCTTTCAACTATACCACAGGCTTGGTAATGTAGGTATAACGTACAAACCTGGCTACGGTAATACAAGAACAACGGTTAATACATTTTCAGTATCAGCCATTGTTTTCAACAATGAGCAAATAACGAAGCTAAAGCAAGATGAGATTGCAATGATCTTGCAGTCTGTTTTAGCGGCTTTAAATATAACTTCAGTTCTTATACTGCCGACACAAATTATCCTGAATAGTCAGCAGGTATTTGCAACTGAATACAAGGGTGTGCCGTACTCTTTAAACGAGTATCAATCACTGATGCAAATTAATTACACGGTTGAAATAACCTTTAAAGGGAATTGTTTTGACCTTTGTCTTGAAGATTTTAATAAATGCTCTGGCACTAATTAGGGGCATAAACAAATTTAAAATTAAATAAAATGAGCGTATATTATCCAACGGGATGCGATGACTTAGTTCCGGCCCATGTATGCGATCCCTGCGAAGAGATCGAGTTGGGTCGAATCAGGAGCATTGCGTTCATCAAAAACACATTCGACTTTGTGGATCCATCCTCGCCTACCGAATGGCGGGCTGGTTTCCTTGCCGGTGATATCATATTGATACCACAGACTAAGGGCACCTTCGATGGAGGGGCAGAAGTTGAAGCACCGGGGTACGGTGATCAGTCAACCAGGTTGACAGGTTACAACTTCCAGTTGCAGTACCAGGATCCTAATTACAGGAATAACTGTAATTTCTACAACACATTAAAAAACAGCCGGGCTTATAAGGTGGCTTACCGTACAGAAACGCAGATACATATTAGCGATACCACTGTGCAGGTTATACCTAAAAATCCGGTGCAGGATGACACTACAACAGAAGTAGTTTGGGACGTTCTTGTTAAGTGGTCAGGCAAAGACTTGCCTTGCCCTTACGATGTACCGGCTGACATCTTTGATGAGTGTACTTATGAGACTTAAACATTAACAACGGCTGGCTTCGGTCAGCCGTTTTAACTACCGGCATACTGCTGGGTAAACGATACAACAATGAAAAAAATAATCTTAATAATACTATGCCTGTGGTCGGTTGCTCAGGCGCAGACGGTAGGTCAGTTCAGATACGATACAACTAAGTTTTTGAAAGTAGGCGGGTACAATGAGGTGAAAATCCAAAACAGCACAATGGGTGTTACCAACGGGGTGTTTACCAATGTTGATGGTAACGGGTGGGGTAAGTGGGTGGCGCCGGCCGCAGTACCGATACCTATATCTTCCCTTACAGCAGCAGTGGCAACTAATACAATAAACAATGCAGGTTATCTACAAGAATGGGATTGGAATAGTTTAGGGGCTAATACTGGACTTTATTTATACTCAAATTCAACTGCATTTTCAGGTAATATATTTCAGGTGAAGGCAGAGGGGGCAAATGCAAGCCCAAGCACAACAACAGTAACGGGGTCGTTTCAGAATATAAGAACAGGTACTACATCAACAAATGTAGGAGTG
>JAULKP010083529.1:8071-21590 GCA_032356005.1 Ulothrix subflaccida
CGAAAATGAGGCCGAGATATTAAGTCTGTTCAACAACAGGGATTCTTGTGCCATCGAGTGTAAAATTTGGGTCATTGTGTGTTTTTCTTTTTTGACAGAAAATGCTTTATCAAATGACTGCTTTATTTGTTTGGCATAATCAAGAGCTTGTTTTTCAGAAAGGCCCATGTTGTTAGTTATCTCTTTTGCGATACTTTCAATTGTAGCTTCTTGATTTTCTAAAGTGCTATTTATAAAAGCACGAAGGTCTTCTTTTTTTGCTAGTATATCCTTCGACCCTTCTTTAACTAACTTGTCAGTTCCAGTGTCAAGTGTTTTTGTTACGTTGTCATATACGTTTCCTGCTACCGAAATAGCTTCTTCTTTTGTATATCCTTTAGATTCTAAATGGCTTATAAGTTCTGTTGTTATTTCGTCAATAATTTCTGGGTTTTTCAACAAGTCTGCAATAGTTTCTAGTGTACCATCTTTTGAAGGCTTATACTGTTTTGTCTTATCCTTCATTGATTTTGCTAACCTATCTGCCAGTTGGTTTATTGCGGTTTTATCTTTTAGTCCTTTTATCCCATCAATTGCTTTTTTCGCTAATTGGCCTATCAGTATGGTTTTTTCTTTTTGCCATACCCCATCAAATTCAGGATGGCTTGCTATGGCCTCGTCTATTTGGGCATAAGTAAACGCTCCTTTTAATTTCTCTGAAATAACTCGTCTCGCATGGTTGAACAAGTCTTGCCCGTTTAGTTCAAGGCTTAATTGTATTCCTTTTATTATTTTGCCAATTGCCTTTTGAGCATCTGGCTTCATTAGCCCATTTTCTTCTACTATATTCTTTTTTGCCCCAACAAAAGATACTAATTCGTTTACTCCATCTGCAATAAGTGCCTTGGCTTTTGCTCTTTTGTTTTCTGTCGCAGACAATCCAGAAGTTGCACTTTCCAACTTTGCTTTTAGCCTATTTATTTCTTCTTGTAATTTTTTTACAGTTTCGTTTACTTCTTTAGAGTTGGCGCTTTCAAGGATGGCATTGTCAAGTTCTTTTTTTACTTTTTCAAACTCTTCTGGTGTTATTTCTGAATCGGTAAGTTCTTGATTTATCTTGTTTATCTGTTTTTTTCTATACAACAATTGACCCTCCTCTGTTGTTTTGTATAAATGAGAAACAGCCGAAATAGCCCTTCCTGCATCACGTACAAATTCGTCCAAATCAGAAAGTAATTGCGATTGACTTTCAGCTATTAGTATTTTTTGTTCTTTTGTTTCTGCTTTGTTATAGAGTTTCGTCTGAGCATCAATCGCCTTTACATAGACAAACGTCTTTACTGAACCTGCGAATCCTTTGTCGGATTCTAAAGTGGCCAATGCTTTTTCGTGGCTACCAGACTCTTCTATAAGTGCGTCAGCTATACTAGACGCTTCCTTTTCAGTCAGTACATTATAATACAAGTTTTCACGAAGAGTGTTCTTTGTATCTTCTGGAATATCCGCTCGTTCAATAGAATTTTTGTAAACACTTTTTGGTTTTAATTCTACTTGTTCAGCTCCTTTTTTAGCCTGGCTATCCTCTGTTCCAGATTGGTCGAGTACACTAGTTGATATGTTTTCTTTGGTTGGATCATTTGTTATTTTATTTTCTGTTTCATTACTAATTGGCAGATTTTCTGCATTTGGCGTTCCTGTCTCTTGTACATTTTCTGGTAGCGACTGTACTCTAGTTGAAGAGCCTTGTTCTTGTTCTCTTGATGCTCCTGCTTCGCTATTAGCCAGATTGTTGTCGATATTTGAGGGCGTATTGAGTGCATTTTGATCAGGGTTTTGTTCTTGTATTGTCAACTCTTCTTTTGGTGGAGATAGGCGTTCTTGAACCAATGCTTCAACATCATTACCTGACATTTGGGTAATTTCAGGCACATTTCTTTCTTCTACTTTTGTGATCTGGGCTACTCCTTGATTAACCTCTGGACTAGCTGGCTGAATAGCGGATTCTTGCTGTTGAGCAACAACATCACCTGATTGCGCTCCTTCGGAGAAAGCGCCTTCCCGTTGAGTCGACTCCTGTACTTGCACTCCTCCATCATTGGTATTTATAAATGAACTGGCCACGTTTGGAGCACCTGCACCAAGTTCTCCTGCCGCCTCTTCCAGTATAGACCTAGTATCTAGTTTTTGTCCAGAACTAACCTGTGCAATCGCTTCTCCAACTGCGCCTCCAGTTGACTCTACTCCAAGACCTGCCAATGCTCCAACTGCCTTTTTAGGAATGGCCTTCGTCACTTTGCTGGCAATACTACCCGTAACAGCATCTACAATGGCAATAGGAATATTTCTTTTTTGTGCATTGGAATATATCTCTGCCATTTTTTGCTCGTTTTCAACGGCATTTTTAACCGATTTGGCATCTTTCAAATCAACACCGCTTTCTTGTAAGGCTCCAATAATATCGCTCGACATTCCTAGTTGATAAGACTTTTCGGCCATCAATAAAGGAACTGTTGGGGCTGGCACTTGGAACATATTTCCGAGTATAGGATCGCCTCCATCTGATTTTGAATTAAGCGTATTTGAGAATAACGAAGCGGCACTTGACAAGGCAAGATTAGTGATTATATCAACAGGGTTTTTCTTGAAAGCCTTCCATGCGTCTTCGTTGGTCTGAGCTTCCTCATATTCTTTGACAGATTCAGATGACTGGACACTTTCTATATCCTTTTGTATATCACCTAACTGTTTGACCTTACTGTCATATATTTTTTGGTATGATTCGGGCGAAAAATCGAAGTCCTTGACCATTTTTGCGTTGGCCTGTGCGCTTGCGACTTCATTTATTTTGGATGCCAACTCCCCTTGCTTCCAGCCTTTTTGTATAGCTGTTTTTACGGTTTCAGCATATTCAGCTATCTCATCTTTCCCTGTAACATACTTTTTTCTAGCAGCAATTTGTGCTTCTTGTGCTGTTGGAATTTTGGCCCTCTTTTCGGCTTGTATTTCATCATCAGATTTCCCTTTAGTCTGCTGTTTAGCAAACGTCTGTGGAAGATCGTTCGTGGCAATTTTCTCAGTGAAAGATTTAGTTTCTTCTCCACTCTTTAAGAAAGGCTGTTTTGGCTTTTGAGTAGGAGTCTCGGAGCCGCTGGTAGAAGGTTCTTGACTTTGCCCTGCTTGGCCTTTTTTTTTTAATGCAGACGAGAATTCAGACACATCTTCTGGAACTACTACATCATTATCTCTTAGATAAGAGTGGAGTTTTGTAATCCTTTCCTCATTCAGCCCTTTCTCGAATTCATCAACACTCTCAGGAACGGTTACATCCTGTGATTTTAGGTAAGAGTGAAGTTTGATTACTTTATCGTTCGGCATATCTTAAAATCCTAAAACGTTATTTTTGCCCACTGTTTTTGTTGCTGCTTTTTTATTCGCTTCGACCTCTTTATCAGAAAGTCCTTTTCCACCTTTTGTAAGTCCTACCGCATTAGTGCCCGTTGGCGTGTTAGGTTTCGCTGTCGATGGTTTTCTTGTCGCCTTATTAAAATCCCATTTACCATTTACAAAAGGAACTCCGTTTGCCTTGTCAAATGCTATTTTCTCTTTCGGGTCTTCTATTTTTTCATACTGTTTATACAGTTCGGCTCCTCTTTTTTGGCTTATTGCGTACCCTTCTCCTCTGATAGTTTGCTGGTCTATTTTTGCTTTATCAAACCCATTTTTGGTATTTGTTTCGTTTGCAAGTCTTTCTAAGTCAATATGAACTTTTGCTCTATTTTTGATATTTTGGGACGTGTTTTTATCGTTGTAAATATCATTCATATTATCATAGCCAGTAACTTTTTTAAGCGTATTAGACTTTATGGCATCAAACATGATAGTGTTCCCTTCTCCTTTTTGAATGGCTGATAGTTCGCCAAATGTATCCTTTTCTTCTGGCGATAAATCATCAAACTTGCTGGCTTTTAACTTTTCTAATAAAGCTGTTTGGTCGTCTGTTAGCGTCATTGCCTTGTTGCCTTTTGGCACAACCTTGCCAACCGCTGCCGTGACTACTCTTACTGGGATTTTTGATGATTTTACCACAGTAGACATGTCTTCGGATGGGAGAATGTCACGTCTAATCCATTGCCCATTTTTATTCTGTATTTCTACAAAAGGAACAAATTCGTCAACTTGTATATGTTCATTCCCTCCAATACCTGTTTTCCCCCCATTTGTCAAATCCCACACATCCCCTTGAATAGATTGGGATAAATATGGGATAGGCTTAAATGTGCCATTTTTCTCTTGCTGTTGAACAGAAATTGCTCCTTTTGTAGAAAAATCAAGATTCCCTCCTGATGATGTAGAATAGTATTTTCTTTCATCTGCACCGTTCGTAAAGACAGTATTGCCAACTCTTGTTGTGCTCCCTCCTGATTTTCTAAGGTTTTCTCTGTTTTGAGATTTTGCAATATCTGCCTCTGTTGGTTTATCTACGGTTCTAGTATTGTTTAATACAGTCGTTCCTCTTTCTGACTGTAACCACTGCTTTGCCGTTTTCTTTTCTGCCAAATCACGTGCTATGATTTGTCTTTTAGCCTCAATAGTTTCCTTGTCAGGGATGCCGCCATCTGGCCTATTACGCTCAGAACTTATCCATTCGTTTGTAATATCATCTATGGTTTTCTTGTCTTCTCTTGATACTTGATTTACTCTCCATTGTGCCATAACTGGATCTTCCCCAAATGCACCCCGAACTAAAGGAATAACATCATCAACTGTTTCCGCTTGTCTTAGCTGGTAAATAGGCTGACCGTTACCATCTACTGCTGGCACTTTTTTGCCATTTTTATTGTCGAATTGAGGTCTTTTTGTATCTGGTACCAATAGTCTGCCTGAAACTTTTCTTTCACTACCAACATTTACATTCCCATGTTCATCTTTATCTGTATAATCAACAGATAAAGGAGACATCTTTAAAAGTTTGTTTGCATAGAATTTATCACTATTAACCATCCCAATAGATGGGTCTTTTAGATGCTTTGCTGCTTCTGAAATAGCCTGACCTCTTGTTTCATCATCATGGTCATTGTATGCAGAATTTATATTATCATTTACTGGAATAGGATTTATAACCCCGTCCGGATATGTCTGCTGTAATTCGTTTACCTGCAATTTTATTTGATCAAGTGCATTTTTTTGCGCCAATCCAGTATTGGTAATCTGCTCTGCCTTTGCGGTATATGGTGTTGGATCTTCACCTCTACCGACAGCATCAACAGCCTGACCAACAAGCATCCCAACTTTGTCATTGTCTTTTTTAAAAGGGGATCCTTTTACTGGGTCTATTTTGTACGAAGGACGTTTTGGTTTTGTCGCTTTTTCTTCAGCAAGCCTATCCAAACGGTTTTCATTGCCTCTTGCTATATTAGCAATGACTTGATGAACGACAGTCTTATCTCCGTCCCATTTGCCTAACAATTCTGGCTGATCAAATTTTAATGGCATTTTTTAAATTTTTTAGGCTCCCATTGAAGAATTATATCCTCCTTGCGACTGTTGTAGTTGCATTAGCATTTCTGGGCTGTAACCTCCACTATTAAGCCCTGTTTTCCCTTTACCTGCGCCTTTCCCCCCTTTACCAATACCGCCAGCAACCTGCGAAAGCCCTTGAAGCCCCATAGCCTCTAGCTGGTCACTTTTTGTTCTGTTTCTGCTTACAGAATCATTGAACGTGTCTCTGGCCATGTTCACAGAAGAAAGCCAAGGCTGTTGAATATTTGTGTCGAATTCAATATCCTTAGCATTTGCAAGCGCAGTATTGTTGTCAGCTACATTTCTGGTTGCGTCAAAGTAATTTGCAATGTTTGCTTGCCTGTTTTGTGCTCCAGCTATCCCAAGATTTGTTGTTGCATCATTTTGTGACTGAGTTGTCGCGGCCAACAATTGTGCATATTGGGAAGGAGAAGTTAATCCTTCCATCCCTGCTTTTGCGATTGCATTAGACGCATTACTATCAACCCTATTCTGCATGTACGCTTGTCCAGGAAGAAGGTTGGTCTTGGTCAATGGTTCGTAAATCGCTTGGACTCCTTTGGCCTGTTTCACGTTTTCATCAAGCTCTGCTTGGTGTACGTACTTTGGCCTATTGTTTAGAGCCTCCGTCAACCGATCCTGCGCGGCCTTTTGAGCTTTATTTCGCTTGTTTTGGGTAATACCTCCGTATATTCCTCCACCAACGGCTCCGATTACCATTCCAACGGGGCCAAATGCGGCCCCCATTCCTGCGCCTGTGGCAGCTCCACCTAGTACTCCCTTAGCCGTAGATGTTGTTTCGGTCGGATAGCTATATGATGCCATTTTGAGTCTCTTTATGTTCAAATTTAAGTAAAATCTGTGACAATGGTGTGTAGAAGGTTTGTTCTTGACTAATGCCGTCCTTTAGTCCGTTCCAATACCATATACTTCTTGGCACTTTATCTAATGATACTGGCACCGCTTTTTTATTTTTTAGTAACCAGTTTATTTCTCTGAAATTGCATTCGTACAATCTTATCATAAATAGGCCTCCAATAAACTCACGAATAACCTCCCACGTATCGGTTAATAATTCATCACTTCGATGTGCTTTGTGTATTGCGAAATCCCAAACAGCATCACCATCTATGCAACAAAAACCTATCTTTTCTCCTGATTTATTTATCGAATAGAACTCTGATGTTTTTGGCGTATCGTTTAAGATATATGATGTTGTAAATTCTGCACATTCCTCTTTTCTAAAATCGGAAGGACTTACGTAGTGGAACCGATGTGCAAGGTCGGAGTCCCCCATAAACGTATCAAATACGGTTTTGAATATGTCTTCATCTTCTTCTAGGCGTATCATTTACTTGGATTTTGTGGGCTATCAGAAACGGTTACAGCAATGCCGTACAACACAGACATGTAATCCACATTTCCGTCCAACGTCAATTTTGCAAGGAAATATCTCGACTTCATTGGTTGTTTAGATATTGCGTCTGGCTTAATAGGCATCCTATAAACATCTTCTACTTGTTCGATAGTTGTACCAATCGTCTCTGACTTTTGTTGTTTTCTAGTTCCAGTCCTCTCGATTCCTTTTGCCTCCAGTTCCCATTTGTCCTGCGCGTAGGCCCATAAAGAGGTGCCATTCAAAGTATCAAAAGCAGATGCTTTGACAACACACGTAACACTACTTTTTACACTCTGTCCTTGCAGGTGGTTATAGGTATCAGACTCTCTATGAATATATGTCACGCCATTTTTCCAAGAAACCACGCTTCTGTTTAATGTTACCATACAGTCAGGATCGAAGTCGTAGAATGTACTAAACCCATTCTTTGTCTCGTTAAAAGCGATTGTTGGATTTTGGTCTTTTGTCGAATCCCTAATACATACTAAGTATTCATCAAAATATGGATCATAGGCTGAAATAGCTGTTTGGTCTTCATTGTTAGTGGTATCAGAAATACTGTCTGCCAAATGAGAGCAATAACTGTTGGCACCATACTCCATACTCAAAGGAGTTAATCCATCATTTGAATATCTCCAAATAACACCTTTCAAGACATCCCAACCTCGAACCGTTGTCCCAAATACATGCACTGATTCAGGATTTAATGTCCCAAATCCACCTGCAAGTAAGTTAGAATTGCCTAGTAATTGGTTTGTAATGCCGATCTGCGTAGAGCCGTCAGTACTAGTATACTGAACCTTCCCAAGATAAACTGAGTAGCAATTGTTTTGTGTGACTACCAATAATACACTTCCATTGGACTGAAAATCTCTGGCAATAACGATCCTTTTTATGTCGCCAAATTCCAGCCCATATACCTGTTTTGAGGCAAAATTGAATGAGTTCAGCCCGTTTACTTTTGTCCCTTGCAAGTACTGGTCACTGAATGCAATCTCACTTGGATTAGTCACTTCCATTTGAACATCCTGCGATATAATATTGGCTCGGCCAATGTTTCTAAACCAAGTGTCAAAAGTCGCATTGTTCATGTTTCTTACTTGGGCATCTTGGGCTGTTTTGTAAAAAGTGTCACCACCATTTATTACAAAGGCTTGCTTGTTAGACGGACTATTCCCAAAATATTTGTCACCATTAGGAGCTTCATATACTGAGAATGTTTCACCTATCTCATAATACTCACCAATCAAAGCTCCTTTTATCGGAGAATATATTTCAACCAACGCCCCCGTTGTTACTCCCGTAAAATCAAATCCAGTTACCACATACTTAGCGCCTACCGTGTCATAGGTTAAATCTTTATCTGCAATGGTTATTGTATGCGCGTCACCAGCCGAGTTTTTTGTTAGTAAGCTGAACTTGTCGCCAGTTGTAAATGCCCAAGCAAATTCCACTGGAGTAGGAGAAATAAATGTAGGCGAGAACTCAAAAGTAGTCGTGTTTGCTGTTATTACGGTTACGTGAGCCTGAATAAAGGTTCCCTTGTTGGCACATTTGCTTAGTAATGGTCGCCATCTTTTTACCCAAGGAGCCAATTTGCCAGACAACGTAATTTCGACTTTGGTAAAATACATACTTCCGTTCCTTGGGAGAACTTTGAATGCACTTAGATCATACACGAAACTGCGCCTGTCGTATTCGTCATACAGTGCAACTCCAACATTGTACTGTCCGCCCTGTAAAAAGTAAACACCATTATCAACTGGGGTATTGCTTGTTGGCCTTGTAGCCTCAAACTGAGTGGTCGAGATATTTGGTATTTCGTTGAATCCATACGTGTTATTCCCTGTCAAAATCCTGTTGTCTCCAATCGTAAAATCGGCACATCGTAAAGGGATGTCGCTGTATGGTGTTAATGTCTCACTCGTGGCAATCGCTGGATATTGGGCATTATTATAGAAGTCCACATAAAAAGAAGCGGCCCTTGTGCTTGGGAACTTTATTCTTTTGAAGAACCTATATGGCTGTGAATCGTCATCCCTAAACCCTATTTCTATGAACTGGATAAAATTGACGTACAAGTCAGCAAATGATATTTGGGTTGCATTCAAGAACAGCCTAATGTAATCGGTTGTATTATCCGGAACGGCACATACCTTACTAGGAACTGACCAAACCGAACGTTGGTTTCCGACAAATACGTATCGGTAAATAAACTGGTACTGATTTGGCCCTACAAGACCGGCCGTTGAAGGTTCAGAATTGAATAGTTCAAAAGTTATAGCCTTGTCTGGAGGCGATTTTATCAGTGTAGTGGTACTATAATCGGTAAATGGATAGGCACCACTCTTTGCCAATGAAACGAATATACAACGTAGGTCGGTTGTTGTGTCATTCCAAATCAACATGTCGTTGAAGTATCTGGCCGTAATGATTCTCTTATTAAATTTCAGGTCGCCTTTCAACACCAAAGAAATAGCCTTGGTACGAATATTCAACTCGCATATCATGTGCTCACTTCTTTTCGTATCCTTCATGAAAAAGTAAGCGACACTTTTTGGCTCGTAAGTAGTCGCTCCAATTACCTTATACCTTCCTGTTTTATCAACTAGGTTTGAATTTTCTATTTCAAGTGTCCCTTTGATATTTTCGCCACAACCCATGTTTGATTTCTCTGAAAAGCCAATACGCATATTATTGGCCATGACATAATTCCCTTCTGGCAAAAAAGAAGGGTCTATGTCCATGTTCATGGAACCTGTGAGTGTTGAAATTATCTGATTTTGGGCCATATCAATAATGTGGTGCTAGACTGATTCCTTTTCGAACGTGGTTGATAATGTCTTTTAGGTTGATCCCAGAAAGCAATAATACCATATTATGCCTCGCTTCTTCCATTAACCTTTCATCTCGGTCTTTTTGTGCCTGAGAAACATTTGGGTTTCTTTCGCTGGCTCTACAATGAACTGCTTGTCTCAGATACTCGTAGGCCAAAGGAGGGATCACTGTGTCTACATTATTGCACGATCCGTCTGTGATGTATTCCAGATAGATTGCTTTTGCATTTACATTACTACTGAATTGCAGTTGCCTTTTCTCTCTGTTTTCTATAAAAAATCCCTTGTAAGGAATCCCAGTGCCATATCCATAAAAGGAATTGTCCTGAAATTCAGGAGTTGGGAAATTAGGATATTGCCAGTTTTGGAAAGAGTACTGTGAGTAATTGTCAACATTCAACCCATTTACCACCTCATCCATGCTTGGGTGATGAATGTTTTTGATTGGGACGCCACAATCGTCTTTCTCATGGTACAATGCAATGTCGTCTGCTGTGCCTAATACATACACTTTGTCACCATACTGTATCCCAACCTTAGCCCAATCTACCATGTCGGCAGGGTAATCAAGTGCATTGTAAGAGTTCAAAGGTAAAGCAACCGTTTTTACAACTTTTAGAACTGAAAAATCCAATTGCCTATAAAGCTCCAAAGCCCACTTTGCATACTGCAAGTGTTTGTTGGTGCCAAAATTTCCCGTGTCATTGGCGAGGCTATCAGCAAGCGAGGCTATGGAATAGTTATTTTGCATTTTTGTCTGTTTTTGGCAAGAAATAGTTGATCACATCAGTTCTAACCTGAAATGTCATTGCAGGGTCAATCGGCAATTCAGCATCCATTTCTAAACTAGAGGCCCCCGAAATAACCAAGATCATTACAATGAAAGGGACATTTGTTTCATCAAACCTTTTGCTGAAATACATTCTTTTCCCTTCTGGCCACGCCAATACTTTGCTGTCGCCCATGATTCGCATCGCGTTTCTAGCTTCGTTCACGTCACAAACCCAGAAAGCATTCTCCATGTTTCTGACTGGCGCAATCAATTTGTAGCCTCTCCTAGACGGGAGATTTATAGGTTTTGCTGGAAGATTACTGTAACACAATCCTCTGATCTGGTCATAGTAAATGCTCAATCCCTTGTCCTCAGCACCCATAAACGTAGTTGCATACTGATCTGGGACTGTTGGATCGTCAAGTTTCATGTTCTCAAACAAGCCTCTTTTGGCATAATTGTCTAAGACCTCACACACTATCCCCCATATCAACCTTTCGTCAACAAGAAAATCCATAGTCTCCTTGAAGTCTGCGAGGTATTGTTTTATACTATCAACGAATTGTGATCCTGTCATGTCCCTTGCTGGTTTTTAAATGCCGAATATTCAGAAGCCATATTATCCCTGACATGTATCCCAACATATCCCAACATCTTAATTATTAATTCCAAATGACAATCTACCGGGGCCTCCCAATCTCTACTCCCTATTGGGTTATAGACAGGATCTCCACTCTCATTTAAAGTGTAATTGTAAATAGCGCCAAGTGGTTTTCTTAAGTACGACAACGTTGGTTTATAGGTATTTTTAGGAGCAAGCGTTACCGTATTCCCTTCCATTTTTGCTATTGGATAACGCAATGTTGGCGGAATACTTGCGCTCCCAACCCTTAACCCAAATGTGTCTGGCAAGAAAAACTCTACTCTCACATTCGCCTCATTTGCAACGGTAGTCTTCTTTGTCCCAAATCCACAATCAATTGAGTCGGGTGTTGTGGATGTGAAAAATTGATAAGTGGCAAAAAAACCAGTTGGATGCAAGTAATCGTCAGGGAGTGTATCTTGGCCGTCAGCATTTAAAGTAAGCAGCTTTGAAGTCATATACGGCCTCAAATTATCGTCTATTCTTTGCGAATCTGCATAACCAAACAAAGGAGACTTGGTTTCTCTTGAGTACTGCTTGACGTTGTTGTAGTACGTAGAGAAGAACTCCATCTCTGCTTGTTGGGCATACATAGTCCTTTGCTCTGGTTGGATATACCCACCAGAGCCTGTCTTGTTTGCCAAGTATTCAAGGAATTGAAATGCTTCTCCTATGTTCATTACAAAGCTTTAATAAATAAGTACATTCCAAGTGATTTCTGGCGAAAATCCAAATCCTGACCTCCATCAGCAGCTTGTCCACCAGCAATATTGTTGTTTGTTAAATTGGTATCAACCGTAGCGTCAGTTGAGCTTTCAAGACTGACATCAACACCTGTACCTGGTGATATAAATGTCCCTCCCCCTGATCTTCCAACTAGATAACCATTAAATGGTGCTCCATGCGAGTGAGCTGCTGTTTTATAAGGAGCAACCACTGGTAAGTTTATATTAGGAATACCACCTGCTAAAATGTTATTCCCAACTATTTGACCTAGAGTTATACTATCTGCTCCAGATCCTTTTACTCCAACCAACGCTGCTCCTGTAGCATTAGGAAGCAAGAAAGATGTACTAGAAACATAAAAAGGACTTAAAGCCCCCCCGTTTTTTGTTACTAAAAAATCATAAAGCCCAGGAGAATCGGTTGCTAATTGTGGACTTCCATCGCAAAGCCACCATGACGTATCTGGAGCAGTAGCACTAAACCAAATCTTGGTATCTCCAATACTTTCAATGCTGGTTCTCATTTCTATAATCCCATTGTTGTTATAGTAGAACTTCCCATAATTGGCAGGATCGTTTAAATAAGGAAGGTACTCTGGCGCAGTAAGCATAACTCCCCATCCACTTGTATTCCCGCCTCCCGACAGGTTTTTTATTTGAACAGTAACTTTGCCTAAAGCATAATTTGTCACAATTCCCTCAATGTAATTGGCAGGATTTGACGGGTCAACTATCGCTACAATGTTTTTAAACTTGTACGCATATCCTGTTCCAACCGTAAATTCAATAGAAGAACCTATCGCTCCGTACGAAGTTGAAGTGTATGCATATGGTGTCGTGGTAGTAGAGTTGTACTTCTCCCAATCCGGAGCAGCCGAAACCCAAGCAGTACCATTGTCTTTTAGTATATTCCCACTTGTGCCAAAGTTTGGTAATAGTTTTGGCACAACCTTCAACCCAAGGAAATTCAATATGCTACGACTAAGGCCAGTCCAAACCCTATTGTTATTCGGATCGCTAGGATCCACTACGTTCTGAGTGGTGGGCTTTACTGTAATGTCAAAATCAGCAGCTAGGAGATTGGCTTTTGCTGCACTATCCAATGCTTCGTCAGTACCGTCAGCATTCAATACGCCAGAAGCATCCGTCTTGCCAGCAACTAAAATACTGTTTTCTCCACTTGGCCCTGGAATTGGAACAAGTTGCTCTATGTTGGGGACTGGGACCATTCCTTCAAAATAAGACTTAGCATTGCCTCCAGTGCAATCTCCGCAGCCACATCCTGCCCCATGATCGAAATTTATCCTTCTCAATTTCATTATATATTTTCGTTTTCTTGTGGCACTAAAACACCATTTCTGAAAGTAACATGCGTCCCGACTCCAAACAATTTATCTATATTGTTGCCTTCTCTGGTAGATACAAACCCAATATGATCAGTCAATTGCTCTTGGGAGTGAATCTCGTTTATGCCAAATATTTTAGTGACTAACCCAAATTCATCATCCCACGCGTGGTATTGACCTCGTCTGTGCAATTCCATTGTTCCTTTGTAATGGAACGAATCTTGAAAATGAGTCATAACAATATCTTCTGGGAGTTCCCATACAGCTTTATCAATCAGTTTTTTTGCTGTTTCTGAGG
>JAULKP010083640.1:0-21584 GCA_032356005.1 Ulothrix subflaccida
TAAATGTTTTACATGAATATAACTATTTAAATAAACATAACAGCAATCCCTTAAAACTTGTTAAGGCTATTAATGCCTTTAACGAGCGTAAAAATAAAATATTGGTGGGGACAAACATTTTTAGTCAAGGGGTAAATCTTGTTTGTGAAAATTTAATAATAATGGATTATAACGGTTATTCAAGCGATAACCCTACTCTTAATGTGCAAAGAATAGGACGCTTAGGACGCACAGGAATAACAGAGGATAATAAAGAATTAACCTATTATATACCTAATTCTTTAAGTTTAGATATAGAAATTGTTAATAATTTTTTTGATTTACCTACAGATTTAATTGAAAGTGAATACACCCCACCAAGTATGACAGATGCGGAGGTAAGAGAATTAAAAGAAATTTTATTAAAAGGGTATAATAATGGAATCTAAAATAGACATTGCCAGAAATTGCCTTAGGTTTGATATTGTTAAAAAAGACAATATCAAAACGTTACAGGTTTATAAAGTAACTTATAACGGCTTTAAAGCGTATGATGTTAACAAAAGACTTATCTTGAGTAAAGAGCTTATTACTGATGCCCCTGAAGCGTATATTATCGCTTTGGTTGAAAAGGTTAATAATGCCTTTTGTACTTTTAAACTATCTGATGAAAGTTTAATAAAAAAATTGAATAAATTGATTTAATTGAATTAAAAATATTTTTAATTTTAACTTGACATTAAGAAATTGATGTCATAGTGAATTTGTAAAACGAATTTACAAAGTGTGTTTATAGAGCAAAACAAAGGAGCTTAAAAAATGGCATATATGTCACAGGAAACTAAAAAATCAATCGTGGAGGCTTTAAAGCCTGTTCTTAAAAAATATAATCTTAAAGCGACTTATAAGGTATGGGATGGGACAAGTCTTGATGTTAGGGTAAAATTAACGCCTGAAATATTATCGCTTTATAAGGCGGTTTATGATGCGTTACCCGATTATTTAGAGAATAACGAATATCAAAAATACACAAATAAAAATGGTTTATTGCGTAAAATAAAATCTTTGGATTTATGCAACGCTGAAGAATTGGCTATTAATATTGATTCGCATATAGCGGAGCGTTTTTTGAGCGATTGCAAAGAATATCATTTACTTGTCGCTATGGTAAAAGATATAAACGATACCATCAAAACAGTAGGCAACTGGTATGACAAAAGTTGTTTAATGTCAGATTATTTTGATACTGCCTTTTACTACAGCATTAACCTTGTTAAGAGCGGAGCAACACAATGAAGATACAAACAATCATTCAAAATATCAAATTTGAATTAGGATTATATAAAAATAATCCTCTTATCACAAAAGAGCTAAACAGCCTTTTAGATTCGCTTAATTCCTTTATCTGTAATCCTGATAATATTTCTTTAAACGATTTTTTAAATGCAAATATAAGAGCGTACGATGTTTTAATAAACGATTGTAAAGAGACAAAACAAAAAAGAGCATATAATTTTATGCTTAATTTCTTAATATCAAATAGATAAGGGTAATATATGGATAATCTAAAAACATTTACGCAATCAGTAGCAAAAATGACTAAAAAGTGTATCATATATGAATTAAAATTAGTCTTTGGAACTGATATAAAAACCATAAAAGTATCATACAGGATTGATAAAAATAATAAGGTTGACTGGACTGTAAAGTTTTTTAATAATCTTTATATGGATAAAGGACTTTTAGAACTTACCATAAAGGAATATGCAGGGGACGATTTAAAAAGTAACCTTGATAATATTTTTAAAATATATCCTACGTTTAAAAATTATGTCATAGATTATTATAATATTATTTGTAACAATTAATTAATCTTTTTAGAGTATATTAGTAATACTAGAAAAACAGCATAAGGAAATTAAAAGATGGTTTATATCAATAGAAATGTAAGGAATACAGAATTTAACAATATATTTAATATTGGATTATTACTTGATGATTTATTTGATAGTGATTTACGACTTAAAGGTAGTAATTTATCAGAAAGAGAAAAACTTTATATCTATGATGAGTTAAACGCAATTATAGAGAATGATTTATTATCTTATGTTATACAATTTAAAAGAAAATACTTTATGTTTTCACGTTATTTCTTTAATAGGAATAAGGCAACCATAAAAAAAGAAATCTTTCACATTATATTTAATCATATTCTTGATAATTTTTATATGATTAATTTAAGCGAAAAACAACAACATAAGAATATTGATACAATTGCTACATTATTCATTAAACATTTTGATAATATATTTTTAATTATGAGAGGATTATAAAAATGTTTAATGACAATAAAAACTTTTATCCAACACCAAACAATTTAATCATGCGAATGATTGGTAAAGTCAATACAAAGCGAGGTATAAAAAACGTCTTAGAGCCTAGTGCAGGGGCTGGACATATCGCATTCTTTTACAAAGATAAAAGAGATTGCAAAATAGATGTGATTGAACTAGATTCAAATTTACAAAAAATACTGATACAAGATAAATATAATCTTGTAGGGAGCGACTTCTTACATTTTAATGATAGTAAATTTTATGATTTAATTATCATGAATCCCCCCTTTGATAACGGTGATAAGCATTTATTAAAGGCGATTGATTTAATGTATAGCGGGCAGATTGTTTGCATATTGAATGCAGAAACATTAAAAAATCCTTACAGCGTTACAAGAAAGGAACTTGTTAAGCGATTGCAGGAATTAGGGGCAGATATTGAATATATACAAGATGCCTTTTTGGACAGCGAACGCAAAACAAGCGTTGAAATAGCTTTAATCTATATCAATATTGAGAATGAACTATCAAAAGATTTAAACCTTGATTTATCTGTTGATAAAGATACAATACAGGATATAAAGGAAAAAACAGAATTAGAGGTAAACACTGATAAAATGTATAATCTTGTAAAATCCTTTGAGAATTTACGAGAGC
Organism: Ulothrix subflaccida; assembly: GCA_032356005.1. Lineage (NCBI taxonomy): Eukaryota > Viridiplantae > Chlorophyta > Ulvophyceae > Ulotrichales > Ulotrichaceae > Ulothrix > Ulothrix subflaccida. The sequence goes on from JAULKP010083640.1 coordinate 2,973, forward strand.
AGGGGAAAAGCCTTTTAGTTAGTTATTACTCTAATTCGGGGGGCGGTATAGCAAAATATTTACCCCTATCAAGTAAAAATTATAATGGTAATATAAACGACCAATTAAAAAATCATTATAACGACTTTTTGCAAAGTTTAAAAAACGATTATTGGGGGAAAGTTTTAGACTTACCACAGGTTTATAAAAAATTAACCTATTCCACCAGAAATAATCTTACTGATTCATTGAGAGACTTTCATAATCTTGAATTTAGCGAGTATAATATAAAATTCCTTGTTGAGAACTTTCTTAAAAGAGCTAATGATTTTATTATTAAAGATACAGTAAAGCTATTTGACGATTTAACCTATTGCTGGGCTGCCCCTGATAGTAGGAGCTTTAATGATAAAGATATTGCATCTTCGAGAACTAGCTTTAAATGGAAGACTAACACCGTATTCAAAGTTAATAAAAAAATAATAATACCTTTGGGGGTGTGTGCTTTTATAAGTGATTATTCTAAGCGGTGGGAACTATCTTATAGAACAAAAGACCACTTGCATGAAATTGATGTTATTTTTAACTATATAGCAGGTTTGAACGAGTTTGATTCGTTAGTGGATACTGTTAATAATATTATACAGGATAAACAAAAAGGCATTAACAGCGTTTACGAATCAAGCTTCTTTAAAGATATAAAGATTTATAAAAAAGGGACAATTCATTTAACATTCAAAGATGATGACTTGCTAAGACGTTTTAATATTATATGCGGTAAAGAGAAAAACTGGTTGCCTAACGATTATGGACATAAAGCATATAGTGATATGCAAGATATTGAAAAAGAACTTGTGAAAGAGTATGAAGATTCTGTATCGGTTTATAACGATAATTTAGGTAAAAATATTTATTTTAAACCGCTATTATTGAATTAATTAAATGGAACTTAAAAAGTTTTTTAAGTAAACTTTAACTTTTATAGGTTATAGTGTAAATATAGCAAGGGAATTAAGATGATTCCCTTGTAAACAAAACAAAATTATAGGAACTTAAAACATGAAATATACACAATATACAAACAAAACAAACAAAGATAAAGAATATCAAGTGCAATTATATAAAAAGGTAGGTATTGGCTTTTATATAGGGGTAAATGAAGGGACTTCACGCCAAGAATACGGTTACAGTATGTGGCAGACCGTGCTATTTGCAGACTTAAATATAAAGGTATTGGTACATAAAGGGCGTTGCACAGATAAAAAATTTAATAGCCTGATGCCCCTTGTTGATTCTGTTGTAACAAAGATTAATAATCTTATTGCTAATGATGCACACACAGACGATGCAATAAAAAATATATTATTAAACTTACAATCTTAATTCATAATGGTAACATATTATTAATCTTTATATGTTACCATTAAACAGTAAACAGTCATTCACAGGAGCAACAACATGACACAATACATAGATTTAACAAGCCTTTTCAATCAAATTAAAAATCATACAAATATTGATTTTGTAAAAGATGCCTTATTACAGCTTAACGCTGATTTAAACTTAATCTCTTACGATTTTTATTTATCAGAGGAATGGTTAAATGCACAGACGAATCATTTTAGCACAGAAGATTTGATTATTGACATTGAGATAGTGATTAATAAATTCTTGTCTGAAAATAATTTATCGGTGTATATTGATACTGATACAGACCATAATACCATTACCATTAACAATAAAATAGAGTTAATCCTAAGCGGAGGTTATAATCATGCTATATAATTTATGTAAAGATGACAACATATTCGGGTTAATGTTTTGGGGGCAGGACGGGTGGACAAAAAACATAAAAGAAGTCTTAATAATGGATAAAAAACAATCCGCCAATAAATTACATAACGCTATTAATGCAAAGCCTTGTAATGGTGGATTCTTTTATGTCAATCAAATAACAGAGGGAAACTTTGTTATACAAAAAAATGACAAGGAATTATTTTATGACGGCGTAGAATTTGTAGCCTTGAATAAATCACAAATTTACACAGATGCAAGAATTGTATCATTCGTAAAAAATATGCTTGTGTTAAAAGACAAAATAAAAGATGTAAGGATTGTGCAATTATGAAAAAATTAGTACACAGAGTAAATGTTTTTTCTGAAGAAGATTTTGATAAAATCTTTGAAAAGAGATTGTTAGAACTTAAAGGACATAGACCCTTTGATATATACGATATTATAGAATTATCCTTTGTATCGAACGAATCAAGTTCTTATGGTACTTTGACAGTAAAAGATGTTTACTATGATAAGGTTAATGACTTGACTCTGATTAAATTTAAAAATGACTTCTTGAAGCAAAAGAAACAAAAATCTTTTTTTAGAAAAATAATAGATTTTTTTTAAAAATTAACTTGACATTAACTTTTTAAGGTTATAGTGTGAATATGAAACAAAACAAAGGAGCTTAAAATATGTTTGCAATCGTTGATAATTATACAACAAAATTTAATTCATTAAAGGAATATGAAACGTATTTGCAAGGATACAATCAATTCAAAGAACAATTTATAGATAATATGCAAAAACACGGCTTGGATTTTTTAACTAGAGGGGTGACAACTAAAGATAAAAACGTTTGTGATGCTATTTTAAATAGTGCATTTTATCAGTTTAATTCACACATGATTAAATATTCTATATGTGAGCAATTTGTGTTTGTTGATAAAACAACAAAAAATAATATGTACAGCTTTATGATAGACTATACTTTGTTGTATGACGGTGGGTATGAATATGTAGTAGGTACTTTAAAAAGACGTGGCAAAAAACATTTTAGATATGATGTGACATTTAACCACGATGATTTTTATAAAATAAGCATATCACAAGAACAGTATAATAAAGGCTTCTTTATTCATAGAGATGTAACTTTTAAAATAACAAAGGATTGAAAAAATGTTTGTAAAATTTAAAACAGAATTATCAGAAAATCATGGGTCAATATATAGCACTATCACACATATTTTAAATAATAAAACAGGTGTGTTTGATGCGGTTGAACGTGACAATATTAATATCACAATCAATAAAGAGAATATACTTGATGCATATGATAAAGAATTATTATTAAATTCGCATACAATCGTTGAGTTCGATAAATTCCACAGGGTTAAAAATATAATAAATAAGCCAACTTGTACATATGAATATAAAATTAATTATCCCTTTTATGTTGAGTTATATGATTTAATTGAATATTATAATGATGATATTCAAAATATTGATGTGATTGATAAATTAACAAAAAACTTTATCCTTAATAAGCATAAAATAGACACGCACACGCTTAAAGAGCGTACATATAATTTTGTTGCTGATAAAATTAAAATCCTTATAGGGTATAATTTTAATAATTTAGGTATTAATATTAATGTAACATCTTGGTATAAAGATTGTTATATACCAACAGCACAAGATATTCTTGATATTTATAATATCCTTATGGTTAATAAAGTTAATTTTGATACAGTAAAAGCTTTGTATGGGGCAGTACAAGAAAAAATCATTGCGTCTGATAGAATTTTAGTTGATGGGGCGTATGAAGTAATCTATAAAAATAATGTAAAAGTACCATTTAATGATATGGTTAAACATGATAATATCATTAATGCTATACACGATTTACGCAGTGTATTACCTGAAAAGGCTAGCGTAGGGTATGTAGTCTATAATAAGCATATCACGGTTAAATATAATGATGCTGCTATTGATTGGATTAAGTCCTATCGAGGGACTGATTTTATTAAAGATATAAATAATATCCTTAATGGTAAAAAAGATTAACTCTTTTTTAAGAATCATTCGATATAGTAAGATTAACGCAAAACAAGGGAACTTAAAAATGAGAGACTTCACAGAAACCGACTTACAAAAGATTAAACAATTTTGTCAAGAAAAAAACATAAACGAAAATGATTTTTTAACAGCAAAAGAAGTTAGTTATTTTGATAATATACAAGACTTAAAAGAAATGTATATTGATTTATATTATGACGGGATTAGTTCACCTGATTATCTTGATAATATGTCTTTTAAACGGATATGCAATTTGTTTACAGCAAATTATCATTATAATTTTGTCTTAATGTTGGGCGATAACAGGGTTTTAATATGCCTGTATGCAGACCAAGTGTTTTTTAGTAAGGAGCTTAAAAATGACTGATAAACAACAAGAATTAATCAATCAGATTAATCAAATAACAAAAGATATTATTGACATGATACTTAATAATTTTAACGTACACGAACATAATAGAATGACTGGACAAAGAACTATACTAGAATTAAGATTAAACAGAATGAAAGGGACTAACAATGGATAACACAAAATTTTATATCGTAACAGATAACGCTTTAAAATATCTTAACAGAAATGATAATACGGGAATTACTGATGTTATTGATTGTGAAATATCAGTAACAGAGGATAATATATTCTTTGACGTATCAAATATCAATAAAGAATTATATACAATAATATCTTTTAACACATACGGCTTTAAAATTGATGATAATGATACTGACCTTGATAATCCTATTGTGTTTTGTGTATCAGATGGATTTTTAGATAAGCATGATATTTATTTAATAAGAAATGAAGATGCATTACCCAATACAGTTATGAACGATTTAGACGCAATCTATGACAGCGTTAAAGATACAGTTAAAGCGAGCGATTTTCAAGGTACACTTGAAAGTATAACAATTCTTGAAACCGATGATGAACTAAAGGAATATTTTTTAGATTCTTTGAATGTTAATTATAGACATTTAGATGGTCAAAGAAAAAGTATTTTGTTTCATACCTTAGTTTCTGAAACAATAGTAACCACTATGAAAAATCACAACTATACCATTATAGACACAGATAATGCTTGGTTTGTGGTTAATGAGCAATAAAAAAAATATAAAGGAACTTACAATGAAACAATATAAAAAATTAATACAAGCCGTTACAAAAAACGTAAATATACCAATTTTACAAAATATCCTTTGTAATGATAGAGGTATTACAGCGAGCGATGGTAATATATTTGTATATATTGAAACTGATATGTTTGATGACACAAATATTAGAGACCTTGACAGCGTGATATTGGATATGAACCCCGAGGATTTTATAATGAATCCTGAATATGGTGTATATCAAAATTCATTAACGATTGATACAAAGATTTTAATTGACACTATGAAGCAATTAAAACAGTATATCGCAAAAAATGATGATGCAAGACCTTATGTCAAGGGTGTTCACATTCAATCGGAGGAATACACTGTAATAACAGCTACAGACGGCTATAAAGCGGTACAGATAGCTATTCAGAATGCTTTTACTTCAAACAGTAACACATTAAATGTGTTTATTCCCTCTAAATTAATGTCTGTTATTGAGACCTTGGATAAATTGGACAATGGTGTAATAACCATAGAACAATATGATAAGGTAACAGTTATTGAAACGGGTAATATAACAATCACATACAAGCCTGATGATTATTTTAATAGCTATATTAAAAGAGTGATTGGTGTAAAAGAGGGTGATAAAGTAGAAAAAATTACTTTAGAAAGAGACATTACTTTATCCACGTTAAAAGCATTAAAGAGCGAGATAATCGCTTATATTGATACAGATACAACAATTAAACCAGCACAGAAAGCTAGAGAAAAACAAAATATCGTTCTTGAATGGAATGATAATAGAGTTAAATATAAATATAGAACGATACAAGAAACAATACCATTCACAAGAATTATCCTAGTCGAGGGGATAATAAGTGGACGTATTGATATTAATAATTTTATTCTTATGCTTAATAGTGTTGAAACTGATATAGTTAATATTGATGTTATTGGACAAGAGAGAACCTTACATATACCTGATTATCGTGGTAAAAGTACAGATGTGATAAAGTTTGTACCTTTTAAACTTATCATAACAGATAATAATAAAAAACTAGCTTTCTTATTAAAAAATTAACTGGAACTTAAAAAACTTTTTAAGTAAATTTTAACTTTTATATAGTATTATATAACAATCGAAACAACAAAGGAATTTAAAATGAAATATATCAATCAAAAAAACTTTAACGAAAATCGTAAAGAAAAAAATTTTCACAGTGTATATATTGTACTGGATATAAAAACAAGAAAAACAATCATGGAGGTAAAAATCTATGATGCGGGCAAACCAAACACAAAAACTACTAATATTACAGTGGATTTTGACTTACCTAATTTAAAGGTTGTAAACGGAGCTAAAAGTGTGGGGGTTGATTATTACAGACCAAATATAGCATTTACAGACGCTTTACTTGATACTGATATTGATTCTAACTTGTATAGTTCTATGTGGAATATAGAAACAAATTTAAAATCTTTACTTACAAGTGTAGGTTATAATCAAGATGATTATATTTTATTAAACGTATTCGGTTGATAAATGCGATTCTAGAGGGTATATCTTACTTTTATGATATACCCTACACAAAACAATTAACAAGGCTATAAAGGGGTTTAAAATGACGGATTTAAATATTAATCACAAAAAGCTAAAAGATAAAATGAGTACGTCTGAGGGGCATGATATAAACGGTTTAATATCTTTTTGCGTATCTTATGGATATGTAGATGATATGAAAAAAATCCTTAAAGATTATCCTGATTATAAATATGATTGGGTTGATATTTTAACTGGAGTATTAGGTCAAAATAAAATAAATATGAAAATTTTTAAATTAATCGAACCATATATTGATTGGGTTAATATTCATACACAGGAATTTGCAGACGGCGGTAGTATCTTAAAGCATATTGCTTACCTATTAGCAGGTGATGGAGAGAAAAGTTTGGTTAAGAAGGCTTTAATGAAAACTATATTGAGTAAATGTACCATTACAGATGATGTAAGGTATAATTTAAGTCTTACTAATTGGTGTATTGAGGACTTTGTGGTAAAATTTCAAGACCACATCATAGAAAACAATGATTTATATTGGGGCGGTAATGATTGGGTTGACAATATCCTTAATGCAAAAGTTTATGATACAAAGTATCATGCAGAACAAGCGAATACAACATTAAAATCAAAATATTATAGTACGTTTATAGCAGTAACGAAAGGAATTAACAATGTCAATAGTTAAAATCATAGCGGAACATTACCGCAAGGAGCTTGATGTTGTTGATGCGAGATATGAAGCGTCAAGAATAAATGGTAAGCACAAATTTAACCGCAATCCATTTCAAACGGAAATAACCATTAGAGCAATTACACACTTTGAGAATGTTTTTAAAGGTATTGATGTTGATGAAACAGAATTAAATACAATGAGGGAGGATTTTATCAGAATACTTTATAACTACATACCTAAAGTAGATTATAAAGACAGAGCCGAACTATTATACACATATAACCTATACGCAGAGGACGTAAAAATATGAAACCATTAGATTTTGACATAACAGACGAATTTATCGAGGAAATAGCACAAGAAATTGATGCTATTATCTTAAATGGTACAAAAAAAGAACTTAAAGAGTATTTAAGTTTAGATAAAAAAACAAATTAACCAAAATTTAACCTTTCTTTGCTATAATTAAACTATAAAAGGAGTTTTTATGAAAGATACTATTAAAAAATACATAGGCTACATAAAAATATATTTATTAGGTGCTATGAGTGTAATGACAATACTATCGTTTGTATTTTTAGTATGGTTTAAATATGAAATAACAACTGACGAATATTTTATTAAAGCACAACAGATTATCAACCAAAGAAAGGTTAAAAATGAAAATTAAAATAGCAATGATAAGTATAGCAAGCATATTGACAGGATATGTTGCTTATACAGTAGAAAAAAGCGTATATAATATCATTGATGTCACTACTTTAGCACATAAGCTAGAGGAAGACGCAAAAATAGAATTAGAAATATTAAACTCAAAAAAAGAACCGACCGTATTGGTGAATAAACCAAAGCTTGAGTTTTATGATTTTAATATGAAAGACCGTAGAGAAATTAACGCAATCGCTGAAGCAATTTATTATGAAGCTAGGGGGGAAGGTATCATTGGTATGTTAGCGGTACGTCAAGTTTTAGAAAATCGTAAAAATAGCGGTGTATTTGGTGATAATTACCATGAGGTGGTTACTCGTAGAAATAATGGTGTTCCTGAATTTGAATATCAAAATAATAAATACGGCATTGATGCAACAAGCACTTCATATAAAATAGCCTTAGAAATGGGTATATTAACCATTCAAAATAGAATGGATTATTTCAAAGAAATACGTTTCTATAACTATACTGAGGCTTTGGGGATTATCGAAAAGGTAAAACACGCCACATTCTTTGCAACCAAAGATTTAGTATATAATAAAAATAACAGATTCTTTAAACCATATTGTAACGGAAACAAAATGAATCAAGCAATTTGCACAACAGTTGGCAATCATGTCTTTGTTACAGCAAAAAACGGCACAGAATTTGCCAGAAGACTACATCAAACAAAAGAAACTTTAAAATTAGCACAAGGATTATAAATTATGTATATCATATTAGGAATAGCAATATTTATATTGGTAATGAAAATAGGATTTAAATGTATCGGTGCTTTCTTTAAAGCCCCCCTTTTAATAATTGTAATTGCAATCTTAGTTATACTAAGCCAAGATTATAATGTAACATTGTTTCAACAATAGAGAGGTATTATATGTTAATTGTTCAAATAGGGTTTTTGATACTTGCTTATGAGCGTGGATATGGTTTTTGGTTTACCTTGCTGATTTTGTTTTTGTTGGATGTGTTAGTGTGGGTTTTAAATGAAAGGAAAAAAGATGATTGAGTATGATGAATTAGTTAAAAAATTTATGAATAACGATATGAGGTTCTGTGTTGTTATTGGCATTTTTACTGATAATAGAGATGTTATCATTTTACATAAAGATACCAAACAATTAAATAGGGTATTGAAAAATAATTTTTTAGACAGCAGTCAATTTAGAAAAGTTATTTTAAATAATTTAGATGAGTTATTATCCTTTATGCGTAATACATTTCATAGAGATGTTTTGAATTACACTATATACGACACAGACGGAAAACAAATAAATTAAAAGTTTTAAAATAAAGGGACTTAAAATGGATAATACAATCAGAATTGGTGTTGACCTACATATTAATACCTTATCACAGCACGTCCTTATAACAGGGAATACGGGTACAGGTAAAACGACCACCATATTTAGAATGTTAGAACAACTGGAAATGGAATCAAAATGTATTAATATCGTATTTGATTCCAAAGGTGATTTGAATAAGATTAAGCAGGCTAGAGGGTGTAATGTTGTTTTAATAGACACAGACCCTAATTGGCAAGACGAAAAAAACTTTGGTCTTTCTGCTAAACTTGATTTTTGCAGGATACCTTTGGACGTTTTAAAAAAAATAATGGGATTTAACGAGATACAAGGTAACTTATTTCAGATGTTCCATGACATGATGTTGGAATATGTCGATGACAATGGAAGGATATTTGACCTTTGGAGAGAGGTTTTTAATCCTGAATTAGCTTTAAAAACTTTCAATACTTTTCAAGACGATTTAAAAGATTATGTAGCTAAGAAAATGAATACAAACATTAATAATGTTACATATAATGCAGTATCACAAAGATTGTTATCGTTCTCTTTGCAATTTAATAAGTTTTTCTACACTGAAAATGAAAAGGTTAATACTTATATTGAATTTTTTGATCAAGTTGATGCTGAGGACGGTGCAACTTTTATCATTAATACAAGTAATCTAAAATTAAATCGTAATGAGGCGATTAATTCAACCATATATCAATTATGGGTAGCATATATTCTTAATCGTATATACGACAGATACGAGGGGGAATCTGATAAATTAGAATGTACCTTATTCATTGACGAAGCACATCAATTATTTACAGATAATGATACAAATAAAAGTCCTATGGTTGGTTATGTCCTTAATACAGTGAGAACCAGTCGTTCACGGGGGTTGGGTCTTGTATTCATAACACAATCAACAAAAGATATACCAAGCGATATAACAAGTCAAGTATCGACTGTTATACAGCATCGTTTAACCAAAGATGATTTAATAAAAGATATTGCAAATTCTTTTAAATCAACAAATGCCTATCATAATAAATGGGGTGATAATACAAATTACATCACAGAAATTAAAAACTTAAACATTGGGGAGGCTTATATATCATGCTTAGACGAAAAAGGTAATCAAAGAGAAGTAGTCAAGGCAAAAATTGACACCCCTCAATCAATTAAATATAAAGTTTTAGAAAAAAATAATTAAAATTAACCGAATTTTAACTATTAAATGTTATTATAACAATACCAACAACGGAGAACTTAAATGAATAAACTAATCTTAGTAACAACAGTTATTTTATTGGTAGGGTGTAACAACTCTAATCGTTCCATGACAAAGGAGCAATTTAAAATATCTCAAGCGGAGGAAGTTCAAAATAAACTTGAATTTCAAAGAGATCAAGGAGTGGTAATGTATGGCGTTGTACCTCGTTATACAGACCAACAAATACAACAACTCATTGACAATACAAACCAAACAGTAAATTAAGGAAACTTACCATGAAAAAACTTACATTAACTTTAATAATTATGACCATATCTGCTTGTAGTCCTTCTCAAGCAAGAAAAGATTTTATGTATAACCAAGGGGTTGTATATAAATCAGAACCACAACAAGGGCAAATGTTGTTACCTGAATCAAGTTCTATTCCAGCAGGAAACCCCCAAAAAATACACGATTTTTACGGGAACGCTGATGAAGTAAAGTTTGTCATTGATGACATTGAAACCCAAGTAGAAATAGAGCGACAATTAAGCAAGTAATAACCGAATATGGCGGTATATTATAAAATATAGTACCGCTATTAATTTTAATTTTTAACCAAAGGAAAAAATATGCAGGATTTACTTATAGTTCCTAGCACTATGATGGCTGTTATTGGATTGGGAATTGTCAATAATTTTTTTAAAGGAGTTAAATAATGAGAGAGACGCACACACAACACCCTACATTAACGTTTTTGTTGCTTGTACTTGTTACAGCAGGGCTTTTTCTTATTCCGTATAATTTTTATACAAAATATTGTGATGACAAAGCAGTAGAAAAAGCCTGCTTTGAGAAATACAAAAAAATTAACGAATACAAAGATTGTGTAAATAGTACCACTATTTATGATTTAGACCACAAAATCAAGGAGGTAAAATAATGACACGAGAAATAGAAAAAAAAATCTTACAAATAATGCTCATCGAACATTTTGAAAAAACAAGACCCGAAATATTAGGTTTTTTTACTTACGAAAATATTTCTCAAGTTGTCTGCGACTTAGAAATTCACAGGGAATACAGGGGTGTTTTGACACTTATGTTAATACTTTTAAAAAAATTTGACAATGGAGTTAAATAATGACAGAATTTAAAGGGCAATACTTTTGCCAAGAACACAATAAATACCACCTCGAATATCGAGGCGAACATTATTACTTTGACACAACAAGACAAGCAGAAGCTTTTATGGATCTTAAAGAACCCCCGAAGGTAAGAGAAATCCCAAAGGAAAAATCTCTTTTAAAATATTTTATTGGTGCAAGTGTATTAGTGTGGGTAGGTTGTGAATATATTTACTTTAGCTACTTTGCGTAAAACATTAAACATTAAACATTAAACATTAAACATTAAACATTAAATAAAGGATTCAACATGAGAGAGACAATATTTTACATTTTAGGTATAATTTTGATTATAACTTTTGTAATAGTATCTACTAAATATTCTATTGGTTATTTGGTTGACAGGACAATAGATATGGAAATAGATAATGCTGAAATTATATGTGCTGATAGTGCAGATTTTGACAGATGCTTAGATGATGTATTAGAGTAGGAAGGATTAAATTATGGAACAATTATATTTTAAAATTCAATTCGATTCTTCTTTTAGTAAAAATCGAGTTATAACACGTTTTGCAAGTTACCCTGTATTCCGAGAAGATGATAATTTTTATTATTTTTTTCAAGAATACAGCACAGTTCCTAATAAGGTGTGTAAAAAATCACATAACGTATTTGCAGGAATAATGCAACCACTTGATGTTCCAGACATATTAATGGAAGATGTAATATTTTACCCAACAAAGGAATTGTGGGAAAACGCAAAACCAAAAAACAACATAAAATTTAAAAGAACACGGAGATTTAACCATGAATAAAGCCTTAACAATTACTATTTTAACCGTTGGAAGTATTATTACATACAGCGTCCTTACAATAATGAAACATGAAAGAAAAGATGTAAACATGAAAATACCAACAGACCTCGAAAAAAGCGTCCCTGATGCGTTTGTTGAAGATACGGATGAGGAGTATATGGGGGAATTAAACACCCCATCAGAAACGAATTATCTTGCGTCTGTGTTGATTAAGGTAAAAGGACAAAAGGACGGTGCTTGTATCGAACATAAAGTTATTAAAGGTGATACTGTTTATAGCCTTAATAAAAATAATAAAGATATGTTAGTTATTAACGAAAACGGTAATCCGATAAAGGTTAATGATTTGATTGTTAATAAAACAATTTATATTTGTGAAAAAGGGGAATAATTATGAAGCAATTATATTATTTTGACAGCAACCTAGATTATATTTTATCAAAAACACAGCTAGGTCATGGGTTTGGGATACAGGATGTAAAAAAAGAGGATAATGATTATTTTTATTATGATGGTCATTATTCAGAACATCGTGTTTGTAAAAAAACGTACAAAGAGCAGTATGTTAATTTTTATACTGGCTCATTTACAGATGATGAGGATAGAAAAACATTTTACCCTACAAGAGAACTTTGGGAAAAAGCAAAATCAGAATATTTTGCAAAACTTTTAAACGACAATGAAGCAGATAAACAAAAAATATTAAAGTCTATGGGGGAATAATTATGAAATATTTAGAAAATTACTTAGATAAAAACAGGGATAAGTTTTTAAAAATGGGGTCAACTGATGCGATACTGCGTTGGTTTGCAAATAGAATTACTATTGGTTTGTTTTTCTTTTTTACTGTAATAACCATTACTAATATTGGGGAATTAACCATGCAAAGTTTTATCGTTAATATTACTGTGAATGCCTTAGTTGCGTGGGGGATGGCTTATATACCATTTTTTCTAGTCCGCTATAATAGTGACAAAGAAAAGGGTGATAAAGATGACATTTAAAACATTACAAAATAAAGACGTTCAAAACTACATCGCTCATAACATGAAAGAAATGGGATTTGATTCTGTTGTTCATAGTGTATCCGATAGTGCGTCTGTTTATCTTACATTCTATAATAAAACTAACCTTACATATAAAGATGAAAAATTTTATCTTGACGGCGTTCTGATGTCTAATAAAGACTTAGTATCGAAAGGGTTAGTTTATGTTGTCCGTTTTTCTACTCATAGTGGGGCTAAAAATAAAAGAATTAAAGATTCTATTTCCTTACAAATCGTAGAATATACAAATAAACATAATATTTTATGTGCGGCTATTACGGATTTCACAGAACGTGATAAAAGGGATTACCCATTCCTAAGTACGGTAGTAATAGAAAAACAGGAGTTGCTATGATTAAAACAATAATAACCACCGACAGAATACAACGAACTCTTGATAATTATCTATTAACAGACCTTGAAAAGGTTAAATTAACTGGTCTTAAAAACAGTTTACGTCTTTTGTCTGGTCAACAGGTAAATGAAAAAACAAAGATTGTTATGGTTAATAATCGAGGTCTGTTAATCTCAATGATTAAGGAAACATTAACAGATTATGATTTTGCTTTGACGCATGAACTTTATTCAATTCTTAGAACTATTCAAAAACTGTAGGATCAAATAATGAAAATAATAAATCGCATCAATTCATCTAAGTTTAGATGTAAACAAGGGGAAGATGGACAACATCTTCTTCTAAAGAAACGTAAATTTAATTTTATTGAATTTTTACTTAAATCATTTAAAGGGGGTAAGTTATGAAGCCTAATCATTACATTATATATGCGTCATTAGCACTGATGATAATAACTTTTTTTGTTAATAATGGATTATTTAGTTGACAAAATAAGTCAGACTAATTATAATGGTTTAGGGATTGAAAAACCTACAGGTGCTTGAAAAAGTAGCCGTTACCGTAAGCAGGAAATGGCACGGCGAGGATTGACGAAAGAAAATCCCATGAAAAGCAAGACCATACTTGTAATTGCTGAGTAATGATTTTCGACACAGATTATGGTGTGCTGTGATCGCCTCCCTCTCCTTAAAAAGAGAGGGCTTACATCAAAGGATAAGAAAATAAGCTATCTTATCCTTTTTTTATTAAATTAATCAAGGGAATCTAAAATGGAGAATTTATATAATGTTTTTTTATAACACACCTATAGGGTATAATTTAATTAGGAATTACAGGAAATGTCACAATCGGTCAAGGTGACATTGATGTGAATGGTAATGTTAATGGAGATGTTCGCACGTCTCAAGGCGACATAAGCTTTAAGAAGTAAATAATATTAATTTAAAGGGATAATAAATATGCAAAGAAAAATAGACTTTTGGGTAGAAATGTTGGGTTGGCTCGTACTACCTGTCGTATATGGTTATAGTATCGGTGAGACCTTGTCAATGCTGTTGGGGTTGATTGGGTTTATTATATGTAATAGCTTTTGGATTATGCACATATTTAAAGGCTATGAAATGTCACAAGAAGATTACTTTTCCCTTTTAAACAAAATTCATAGGAAAAAATGGGAACCCTCTATGTACGGTCAACAAATTGTAAGAAATATGAACATAGCATTTTTATTTCTTATAATATCGGATTGAAGTGCGTAGTCATAACCATATTTTTTAAAATTTGTGTTTTTTCTTTTATTTGATATTTCGTTGTCTTGTACTATATAATATCCAATAGATTTATTAATATAAAGTTCGTTTTTATGAGCATAATCTTTATTATCAAATTCTTCTATATATGTTATTTCAAAAGATCCTAATCCGTCCTGTCGTATTAATTCTTTTACTGATTTGCTTGATGTTTGATAGCCATTAGGTTCTAGTAATTCTGTATGGTGACAGTTTTTTGCGAAACGTAACCCAATATATAATTTACCAGATGGTTTATGATGAATCTCATAAACATAGGGTGAGCGGTCTTGACAAGTGTGGGTAATTATGTTATTATTGTGATAGCTAATTATCATAAGCTGGTGTTCCTTTTCAACATTAGACCCTGTAGATGCTTCAACATCGTGACAGGGTTTTATATTAATTAGGAAATGTATTAAGCAAGTGGTTTTGTATTTGGTGGTATATAAAAACGATGTCTTTCAATTTGATAAGGTGTCCACCCAATTTTTAACAAATTTGATTCCCATGAAGCTCTTGCTGTGCTAGGATTAAAATAAAATGTGCTACCTAAGCCCATTTTTTTAATATCAGTAGGGTCTGGTAATTCACGATTAATAACTTTTTCTGCTATTGTTAAACACTCACACCATAAATCTTTATTGTTTGGTGTCCAATCAGAAATACCACCTTCACCAATATTTGTCCACGAAAATTGTGAATTGCCGAAAATGATTCCACTAATAGTTAAGGGGTTTTGTTGAGATGGTTGTCTAAATTTTTGAATCCATGAGCCGTATCCATTTACTCTACCGTATTTTTTCAATAAATCCAACCGATTTAAAACGACCCACCCAACGGCAACTTTACCTCTCGCAAATGCGTATCCATCTTCAGGAAATATTTGTTTTTCGCCACCAGATTCCCAGTATATATTTAATGCCATTGCAATTAAGTCATCATTTATCATAAAGCCCGTCTTTATCTTTGGTAAAGTACAATCTCCATTGTAAAATATTTTATTGTCATTACACGCTCTTGGTCTGATAATTCTATTCAATTTAATCTCTTCATCTATAAAAATGTCTGTGACATATACACTGTCTTCATAATCACCTAAAATTACAGTATAATATTGATATTCATCATTATAAGTACCATCACTTACCCCAACAAAATACGAATCATTCCGAGTAAATATTATTATATCACCTTTTTGTAGCTCATTTTTTGTTAGTGCTTTTTGTACTTCACTTGAGTTTTCATATATACCATAATCAAAAGCAGACGCAGTTTTTATGTATTTAAAGCCACTTCTTTTTAGAACTGCACCTAAAAAAACAGTACCCCAATAAATATTTTCATCATAAGCATCTTGAGGAAACCCTAGCTCCTCAAAAATTACCTTTATGCTATCCCTATTCCATTGAGTATCTATAGTTGAGAAAGCTTCATCATATAGATTTTTGGGGGTTGTTAAAGTGCAAATATTGCCTGGTTCTATTTTTTCAACCAATAAGTCATCTTTTTGTGAAATTCCTGTACTTGATGTAACAAGGGGGGTAATCGCTTTTCTCGTTTTAATTTTAACTAATTGTAAATCTGTCAATCCAGGTTCTGCAAAGCTGAAATTAGGGTTTAAATCGATTCTAGGAGCAGATAAAACAATACCTGTGCTACTCCCAATATTCATTTGTCCATTAGAGAAAAATGTTGTATATCCATCACTACCTGATAATAAATTACCCTTGACGTTTACACTCGTGTCCGCATCAGAATCAAGATTAATATTAGCAATGGATTTTAAATTGACAGAGCCATTTAATAAAAGATTATTACCGTTACCATTAGATAAAATAACCTCTTTAGTAGAATCATTAAATTGTAAAGAATGTCCTGTTTCACTGACGGACACCTTGTTTAATGGGTAATTTTCTAAAGCCTGTTCAGGCATATCGCCTACACCGTAGAACGTGCCTAGGATTACAAAATGTTGTTGGAAAGCGTCAATGAACGAACCTATAACATGAGACCCAACAAGTAATCCGTGATTTTGACCAATACCACTCGTACTAGAACCCGTGGAAGGCATTAAAACCGTTGACCAAAACAATTTATCCGTGGGAAGATCCGCTTCATTCTGAGAGTGGACGTGAAAAACCCGAACTCGAACTCTGTTTTGTTTGAGAGGATCTAAAATATTTTCAACTTTTCCGAAATACAACTTCATATAGTAATTAGTCTTTTTAACTTACCATAATAGTATTCATAAAAAGTTCTTTGGTATAGTCGGAACTTTTTCTATAGATGAATGATTGGTTCTGATTTCTTGATTATGTCTTGTTTTAAATAATCTTTCGATTAATTCCTGTTGTCTTTTGATTGTAGGTATGTATTTTATCTCTTGGGCTTTATTGAAAATATCCATGTGCCTTTTAGAGTATTTTTTAACATTATTTAAATTCCAGTGAATTGTTTTGTTAAATAAAGAATACCAATATAAAACGGCATATTTGTATCTAAGCGAATATGCCTATAAACATAACCTGGTTTTTTCTCTTGATTTTTCTTTTTAGATATGTTATTATCTTCTAGTGGATTATTATCCATGCTGATGTCCCTTCTGACGTTAGTGCCTGTAGGATTTGGAGATCCGTGACAGGCTTTATTTAATTAGTTATTATAACATAAGACTTTTTCATTTGTCAAATTTTTCCATATCCTAATTATTTATATGGAAATAAACAGAAAATCGTATTCACAAACGAATAACCCCAAGAACCTACCCATTTATAATTCGATACCAACCGTCAAGGCTAGCGGTGTTCAAGAGGCTTATACTTCATGGGAAGTGGAAGAATATAAAAAATGCAAAGCCTCCCCTGAATATTTTATCGAAAACTATATTGTTTTAGAGGGAGAAGGTGGATCTGAAAATTTTAAATTATATGATTATCAGAAAAATGCGATTACTGATATTAAAGAAAATAGATATACTATCATTTTAGCACCCCGCAGGGCTGGCAAAAGTCTGACGATTCTTGGGTATTCCTGTTGGTTTGCAATATTTCACTCAAGTAAAAATGTATATGTTTTGTCAAAAACCCACACAGATTCAAAGCTTTTACTTTATAAAATAAAGCAGATGTATCAAAGTTTACCATTTTTCTTACAACCTGGCGTGGAAAATTATGCTGTAGAAAAGATAGAATTATCCAATGGAACTCGTGTGATCACCGCCCCAAGTAAAGGTGTTAGGGGGGATGACAGCGATCTGTTAATTTTAGATGAATTTTCTTGGCTTAGTAACAATAAGGCATTCTTTCAAGCCACTTATCCCCTAGTTTCAAAGCGATCTCAAGGGAAGATAATAATTTGCTCAACCCCAAATGGAATGGAAACCTTTAGCGAAATCTACCATTCAGCAGTTAAGCGTAGTAATCACTTTATCCCAATCCGCTGGGATTATAAATTAGTACCTGGTTACACTGAAAAATTCAAGCTTGAGACCATAGCAAATATCGGAATAGAGGCTTGGCGAACAGAATTTGAGTGTGAATTTCTTGCATCGTCAAATACTCTTATAGATGGACAGGTTTTATCACGATTAG
>JAULKP010083751.1:0-13305 GCA_032356005.1 Ulothrix subflaccida
CATGAAGCGTCTCGACGAATTCGGTTGGAGCACAAAGACAGCTGACTTCACAGCGTACCGTCCCGAGTGCAATGAGTGCACCAAGAAGGCAAATAGAGGATCTGGCGCACGTTCTCGTGCGAAATGTACCGACACTACACGGGTATGCCGAGGATGCAAGGTGACCAAGGCTATTAAGTCGTTCCCAGAGAACGGAAGTCAATGTGCTACATGTGACAACAATGCGGCAAGAGCACGGGCTCTCAAGAAGGTCGCAGACGATCCCACACTACAGGTGTGCGCCGGCTGCCCTCGCGTTTTCCCAACAGAAGACTTTGGAGGCTTGAACACATGTGCAACATGTCTCCATAATGGTCACGACTACGACGTATCGATACCTGGTAGACTACGCAGAGTAAAAGCATACGCCAAGGCCGAAAACTTAGCATACACCTTGACCGATGAAGAAGCGGTACTACTCATCACTTCAGACTGCACCTACTGCGGAACTACGCCTACAGATACATCCCTTGGCGTATTCGACCGTATCAAGAAGTCGGACGGATTTCACACCTACAACTTCTTACCATCTTGCATCGACTGCAGTCGCGCTCGTGGACATCTGGATCCAGACACCTTCATCAAACGATGCACACACATCCACGTCTTTCAGACGACAAAAGAGAGAATCTTTTCTGATGCTTGGCCATCTTCCATGCAAGCTGCCGGATACGATATGACCGTGCGCGCCGCTTCGGAAGTGATGAAGAACGGACCTCGCAAAGGACTTTCCAGAAAGATCATCGATGTGTCTCGCGAAGTCTTCGAGACCATGATGACACTACCATGTTTCTATTGCGGCTTCCCACCAAAAGTAGGGATCGACCGTTATGACGATTCCACTTTCACCTACGTCGAAGAAAACATGGTCCCCTGCTGCACGGAATGCAACTACACAAAGGGATCTACGCACGGCGATGACTTCTGCCGTCTATGCCACCAAGTCTCTGAATTCCGTAGTGACAAACACTGTGATTCGCATGGGTTTACATGCCGTGTTCAATGGTCAGGTCATTTTACAGCTTAAAGACAGGATGATGTATGTATCACAAGTCTTGTCATAATGTTAGACGTAGAGAGTGCCATTTGTAACCTCAAAATACATAACCCAAGTCTTGAAAACCATGATCTTGTCGGTTATGATATCAATGGAAAACGAAAAGGGTTGTTCTACGACGCATCCGTACTTCTGACTCTTACGACGATGGCATCTTTGAGGACAGCGTTCAAAGACATGGACTATATGCATTACGTAATCGCCAAGAAGCACGGCGACTTCCTGGACATCGACGCCGACGGAGAACTTTATATAGCAGACACTTTTGCACGCTCGGCGTTTCCTGAACTCGCCTTTCAACGCATTTGCACACAGTGCGACGTTTTACAACCTACTTCGAGCAACTTTCCGACGGACTCACACGGTCCACTGTCCAGACTTCGTTACTGCAAGACCTGCGACAAGAAGAACAAGATCGCCAAAGCTTCTGAGCGGGATAAGACCGCCATGAAGATATGCGTCAACTGCAAAGATCCGTGGCCGGAAACAAGCTATAGTGTTTCCGATAACGTCTGTTCTTCGTGTCGATCTAAGATGAAACGTTTGGCATTTGCAAAGAGAATCGTAGATGTACCGGGAAAGAAAACTTGTCCTGCATGCAAGCTATTACAAGATGTGGATGTGTTCGCCGGTAAGTTGCAATGTGCAGATTGTCGCGAAAAGACAAAGCTTCGAATGAGGGCCAAGCGCCAAGCTAAGAAGATGTAAATTGCAAGTAAAACTTTAGTGCTAAAAGCTACTTTTTGTAAATATGATTCACGTACTCACAGAGTACCGTAGTACATCGATACTCGCCGCAAAATAGCAGCAACAGTAACCGATGTGCAGCCCAAGCAGTAAAATGTTCTGCTCAACTGGCATAAGCTAATCCACCCATTCCGCTCATTATGCGCAGGACGTTATAGTTCGTTGCGTACACAGACACCTGGGAACCCTCCGCCATCTTAGCGAGCTGGAGCTGAAGAGTGGCGTTATCAATGCGGGACATGTTGCAAGAGCCGGAAGGCTGGTGCTCCTCGGGCTTGAGCGCGAAGGAGTACATGTTGATACCGACAGCAGGCATGTTGGTGTGGTGCTGGTAGGGCTGCACTTGGTTGAAGTATTTTCCATCACGCTGGCTGAAACGGTCGTGGGCGTTGAGCTGGAGCTTGGCGGTCTTCACAGGGTTGACGCCACCGTACAGAGCAGAGCCGAAGACAGCGTCGCCACCACCGGCACCACCAACAGCGACGTTGCCGACAAGCGCACCAGTCGCGTTCACGGCGTAGTTGAAGAAGTCGTAGGCCACGGGACCCGCACCGGCAACTAGAGTCTGCATTGACGTGTTACGGTTGTCACGCACGGTCCAGATCAATTCTTTTACAGGATGGTTAAAATTTAGCTTAATTTTAATGTTCTCCTGGTCCTTGGGCACGGACTCGGCACCCGTGAACTGCAGCTGCTCGATCAGGTACTCGTGCGAAACTTGCGCAAAGCGTCTCCTTTCGTCGGTGTCGAGATAGATGTAGTCAACGAACAGGGTGGCGCCCATGTTACCCTCGACGGCGAAGTCGGCGGTCTCGTAAACCATGAGGTCCTTGAGGTCGGTGAACTCGAAGTTGACCTTGACCTCGTGGTACTGCAGAGCAATGAGGGGAAGGGCGAGTCCAGGGTTGCGGCAGAACCAGAACTCCAGGGGAATGTACATCACCTGGGCGTCGATGGAGACGTCACCAGCTTGGGTCACACCACCAGAGACGGACTTGGGCACGGTGAAGGTGGGGTGGTTACCGATGAGGGAGTTGTAACCGAGAGCGTGGCCAGCGGACTGGGTAAGCTCGTTCCAGATGTGGAGCCACTCGCCGTAGTGCTTGTCGATCTTCTGACCACCGATCTCAATCTCGACGGAGGAGATGAGAGCGTGGCCGACAGAGTCCACCCAGCGGGCCATGGAGGCGGTGGTACCCGTCTCCTTGATGGCGGGCATCTCAACGCGCAGGTACATGCGGTTGATCAGGTCACCGTTACGGGAGATAGTGGAAGTCACCTTCTTACCGAAGCCGACGGTTCCGGAGAAAGTCTGCTCAATGGACTCCAGAGAGAAGTTTGTGTGACGACGGTAGACGGCCTTGAAGAAAGTGATCTGAGGGTTACCCGTCAGATACACATCTTGTGCGCCATAAGCAACCAATTGCATCAGTCCTCCTCCCATGTTAGTATATACATCTACAGTACAAGAATAAATTACGAATAAATCTCTAAGAAAGCACCCTGATTCCGATACATATCCACACTTATGTAGAGATCACCGTTGTCTGCAGTATTCACACAACTACGCGTCAGGAATTATCTGTCGTGACTACCGTCGTATTCTTGGTGCGATGTTTATCAAGCAGCGAAAATGGCAACGACTTAAAGACGGACATAACCACTGAATGTATATAGTGGTCTGAACGACATGAACAAATTATCTGTTCACGACAATGTGCTCACCAGATTACATGAGACTTTCGTACCTCACGAGGTAGAGTACATTCTACGTGATGAACGCTCAAAAGCTCTCGTAGATGGTCATAATCACAAGACTCTAACGTACATCATGTACATTATGACGTTTGACGATGGGTCTCTCCTTCTCAAGATAGGTGAGACAGGTGAATATTCGGGCTTGAAGACTAGGCTGAGCGACATATCTTATCAGTTTCGCGTCGAAGCAAGGGTGATGGACGTCTTTCCTTGCGAGAAAGCCAAAGCCTTCGAACAAGAGATTTTACATCACGACGTGGTCAAACCGTACAAGTATAAGGACATTGTAAACGACACCTGCATAAGCACGGAGATGATCCGTGTCCCCACATTCGAGGTATACACACGCGTCAGAAGGCTGATGCAGATGAAGGTATCAGAGTTCAAACGAAGAAGTACGGAAGATTTACAACGGTATGTGCGTCTTCAAGAGATACGCCTTGGCCTCCAGAAGATCGACCTTGATCGTCAAAAGATCGCACTCCTCAACAAAGTTTCACCGGATCAACTGCTATCGATGACCGAGTTGATGTTCCAGTCTGACACCAAAGCTGAAGAGACCAACGTTGAGCCTTCCATGGACCCTTCCGACCATGATCCTGTGTCAGATGACACTCGCACGGATGATTCGACCGAAGATGCAGCCTCTGGTACTGAGATCGGTCGTGAAGATACAAATGGACCCATCGTACGAGCTTACTCTCTGTCGAATCTGGTGGAGCATGTGGCAGAATGGTCTGGTCTCACCAAGGCCACCCGTGACATCGACGGACCATTTAAGGGAGTATCGTACAGCTCTATCAAGATAGCTGCCAAGAATAACACGAAGTACTTCGGACACAGATGGAATCTGATCCCGAGAGATCCGTCTACACCGGTGCCCCTGCTCGGACCTACGGTCGCACATCGAACCCGGATCGCGGGAATCGTCGTGACTCTATCAGATGATTTCACTACGATCTTGGACTGCGAGGTCAACAAGACGACATTAGCGGACCAGGTTTTGAAGGTCAGTGCTGGTGCCGTGACTATGGCTCTGAAGCATGGGTACAAATGCGGAGGAATGAACATCAGAATGTGGACGGACGTTGCAAAAGATGTCCAAGATGTATGGTTACAGTCCAATGACCTACCCGATCCACCTGTGTCACACTTGTCGAAGAAAATCTACAGGAAGCACACGTCATCTGGACGGATCGAAGAGTTTGTCAGTCAGACCGAGCTACGAACGAAGAAAGGTGTTACAAAAACGACATTCGATCGATCAATCGAGGACGATGTGACCATCGATGGATACAAGTATTCCTACCAACCCTTTGAGTAGAGTGACTTTTCATACATCATCTCAAACATGCTACTAGTCTAAATGTATATGTATATTTGTCATGATGTGGGCTACTCGTGAAGCATCACCTCCCCCAACCAGGGCAACTTCTCTGAAATGTAACTAATCAATCAGAATTTGGGAAAAGGTCTGTCTGGTGGCTATTTACTTCGTTTTAAAGACAGAATAAGTACACGCTTCAGTTATCGAAAATATGGCGACGTTGTGTATAAACGACGACTTTGACCTGCACGAAATGCTTGTGGATTCAACCCGATCTGCTTTATGGACTTCTAACATCTCTAAAGTTGCAACTGGCGACAATGACTTTACCTATCATACGTTGAACCACGATGGAAACATTGTCTATTCACAGCAAGTATGTTTGGCTATCGGTTTTCGTGAGCATATCACACATCGGAAAGATCCAGACGTTTTCTTTTCTGACGCAGAGGTTCTACGTTCTGGTCAGACGGGTTTGTTCATCTTTGCTTCAAATGACGAAAGCCTTACCGGGCGATGTAGCATGGTGCCGCACTGCAACGACTCGATATTCGTGACCGTCATACACTCTGATGTCACTGCTCTGGATCTATTCGAGCTAGTGGACGATGGCGGGGAAGGTGACATCTACAAGCTTCATACCCACTTCAACCAAATGAAAGCACTTCAAAAGGAATCTCCAATATGCTTCCACACAGGACTTCAGTTCGCAATCGACAACGCTATCTTATTGGTAGCGAAACGCATCAAAGCCAAAATTCGGTCTATCCCAGATATCGAACCCTGGGAAGACAACTTTTCTACACCTGCCGAGATACCCGATGTCAAGAGCATCCTAGCTGGAAGTCAAAATCCACTACACACACTAGAGAACGGAGTCGTGACCATTCGCGACGGGACTGTGGCTTTTCATATCTCGATGAACGGCGCGATCCCACAAAGGGATATTGTCCCACGATCTGCAAAGGTCATTTTCGACATGCGTGACATGCTGAGCTTTTACGATACAGAGATCGTCCACGTCCAGATTCGTCTTGATTCGCCAATCAAAATCATGACAATCGGAGTGCCAATAGCGCACATATGCTACGTCCTGGATCTGGCTATCGATCTGGCTCTGAAGATTCAAAGCAAAGAGTGTGAATATTACCGCCAACTTGAAGACCTACTTCGAAACGTATGCGATAAGAAGACCGTCGCAGTAATCGAGAAGAGAGAACAGGCCAAGACGAAAGCTGTCGCAACCGTGGCAAGGGTCATCAAGCAGAACTTATCTGAGATCAAGACCAAGTTATGGCGTCCGGATGGAGTTCTGGTGAGGAAGATGATTGAAGCTGATATCGAAGAAAGCAACGACGATATTTAAATATCTGAAAACCGCGTCTTAAAGACAGGCTCACGTGTAAGTAGCATACTACTTCTCATCATGTCTTCATCCGAAACTACGGTCAGTGATAGCAAGGCCGACAAAGCCTATCGTTTCTATGCCGTTACCACGGATGGTAAACGCGAGGAGTATACCACTATAATGACAGCCATGAAAGGACTGATTGATGAAGGTGTCATCGTCGGTATGCAGCCAGAATCCGCTAAAAATTCCGTCTATGATTCTCTCTCCAAAATACCTACGAAGCTAGTGGCTCACGGACGACAGTGGTTCCACAACGTCGATGCTGGAATCGTCTGGCATGATGTTCCATCCAAATTGCTTCCCGACGACGCCGTGAATATTAACGGATGGAAGGTTTCAGTTTGTGGAAAAGTTATGAGCCCCCAAAACGTCATTGTTGGTTCGAAAACAAGCAAAGGATGTGTCTCGGTAAATATTCCCCGCAAAAATACCACACCAAAGCAGGAATACGTTCACCGTCTCGTGGCGTTTACATTCCGTCCGGAAACCGATCTCAAAAAATTCGTACAGCACATCGACGAGGACAAATTCAACAACTCCCTCGACAACTTGGAGTTCTCCGACAAGCCTCGTAGAGGCAAAAGTGGCAACGCGGTCAAGATTCACAAGCTGGACATGGATGGCAACTTTCTCAACGATTTTGACAGCATCCGTGATGCTAATGATAATATAGGGTTGAAGAAGGAAGATAGAGGGTTAGGTACCTACCTGAATTCGACAAGTGGAAAGTATGTCAACGGTTTCAAAGGCTTTCTGTGGAAGCGTAAGTAATCAAGACATATATGCAAACTGTCTTAGATCTTAGTGAAACAAAGTGTAATGGTTGCACTCAGTACATACGACATCAAGCTATTGGCATCTCTGAGATCACGCTTTGCAAAAACTTCTGTCCTCCAAATCTATGGTGCGTCAGCATGGATATTTTTCTACGGGATGCTTTTTGATCCGTGGTTGAATACACCCACCGTCTTTCCAGGTGCATTCGGTCCAACACCAGTTATAGAGGTCTTCTGAACCTCCATTATCTTGCTCCTACAGTAAACAATATATGTTAGTAACCATAATCTTGCATATGCGATGATTCCCATATATCACACTTACCACAACCAACTTTCGCATTCTGTATGATTCGTTTTCGTTGAATACAATACAAAACGTACGTAAATATAGAGTTCTTCGCGTCCTTCATCTTCAGTTCTTCTTTGTGAGACGCATCTTTCTTTGCGATCAACGCCTTCAGTGCTTCTTTGTGAGACGCATCTTTCTTTGCGATTATAGCCTCAAGGGCCTTAATTCTATCTTCTTGCATGGCTACCAATTCCAAATCAAGGTAGTCTGCTTCTTGCTCTGTATCGGTTATATGATCCATCTGCCATTGGGTGCACACAAAAATGATGGCTGTATTTTCGCAAACCCCGTAATTACGAGCTTACGAGCTAATTAATATATTTCAATGAATAACAACGAACATGTTGAGTACCATCTGACACAAAATACGCGAACTTCCGTCTAGTGGTCCGATGTGATGAAAGATTCTATGAAGCGCATGAGGTTTGAAGACACTGGTGTGGATGCACCTACCATGGAACACTTTTTTGCTACATACATGTGGATGGTCTCCTATGTGCACACATCGAGTCATTTTCTCGCTTGGGCGCCTACTTACCGTTGGAACTTACCTTTTTGGGCAGAATGCGGGATGGGCGACGGTATGCAAAATATATGTTCACCTGAATCTATACGCATAACGCGAAACTCTTGTAAACTTGCGATGCATAATTCGCAAGCTAGTACTCACTTGCGCGATAACACGCTTCAGACTATGCCAATACCTTCCGCGTTGATAAAGAGCCGACGAACTTTATGTTCAGCTCTAGATACAGAAATATATAGCCTATGTTCAGCTGTAGAAATGCCTCGCTTCGACATCTTTTCGTCTATTTGTTTCTAGCCTAACAATTGTAATGCATATCAGAGTACGGCATCAGAATACGGCTTTGAGTTTTTAAAACACGATTACCCGTCGAAGGATATTCAATAAATAGCTGCACAGCATTTGTGGGTAGAGAGTCCTCTGAAGCGAGACGCGTGAATTCTTCAGCCATCAATGCTTGAGACTCGGCCTCAATTGCGCCGGTGATTGTCCTGCACACGCGAAGATCTCAGGCGTAATCACGACATCGGGTCCTGGTGCTCTTAAAAAATGACTCTCTTTCGCGTAGGAAGTTTTGACATCGTAGCAAATGTGAACACGCTGAAATCATTGTAATAGCACACCTTTCGGCCTCAGCCTTCTTCGTTTTAACCTCAGCCTTCTCAACAGCTATCTTCTTGTCCGATTCAGCCTTCTCAACAGCTATCTTCTTGTCCGCTTCAGCCTTCTCAATAGCTATCTTCTTGTCCGCGTCAGCCTTCTCAACAGCTGTCTTCTTGTCCGCTTCAACCTTCTCAACAGCTATCTTCTTGTCCACTTCAGCCTTCTCCAAAGCTTTGATCAGCTCATCTCGCGTCATGTTGAAGAACTTCATACTTTCTAAAAACGTATACTCTGTCCCTTAAGGTAGGCTCGATTTCAATATATACGTACGGACACGATACTTGCTGATTCTTTTCGCGATATTGCTCGTAATTACGAAGCTTAATGATATTTACTACACTATTTTACGCTTAAGTGTGTATTATCGGTAATGTATGTTGGAATACGGCTGCGGAATGCGTCCAGAATGATCGTTCGGTGTGCCTCTGGACGTCGACCACTATTCGTTAAATTCATTGCAAAGATCGTCCATCCCCATGAACCGTCGCTTCCAGAGGTTATATCGTGTCTACGCGAAGAATCTGTTCGCGATACATCTAGAATAGACCGTCTCTTTGTATCGTTTCCTTTCTTGCACGACTTGCGTGATGGTATGTCTCAGGAATTTCTGAGTGCACTCGGTCCTCTAGATTGGTCATGGCTTTCTGGAAAACATATTCTCCGTAACGACAAGATCGCTCTCAGGTCACATTTGTTGGATATTTGTGCGAGCGCGAGCACGGAATCTGATGTCGCTGCCGTCATACGTCTATCGCATCATTTCAACATGGATCCGTGAATCATACTCGTAAGCTCGTAATCTTACGAGTAAGCTAGTAATTGTGCCGTCGCGACAAAATACATATAAATGTGGATATTGATCATTCTTATCATCCCGTCCCCATACATCTCCAAAATGCGATATTCGAAGTATAACGTTGCCATGGTGGCTTATTCTGTCTTTGCCATTCTGAGCGTTCTGACAAACTTGTACGCATCATGGACTTCCGGTAAAGTGCCTGTAAGCAGTACAATATCTATGGCTGCGATCCTTGCAGCTTTATGGGCCATCACACTCAACAACGAAAAGTTAGAATCCTTGAAGATAAAGGTATCGAAGATGAATACGAAGATGTCGGACATGCTCGCGGAGATATCAAAAGCCAATGCAGCTATCACACGTATATGCCGTCACTTTGGTCTCAAGGGCACAGATGACCTTCCAGCCGACATGACTCCACGTATGATGAGAAGAATTGAACGTTGACATCATGGGCGATCCGGGTTGTATTCATACCTGGATTGTACATGAACTTTAGATGGATGTACAATGCAACTGTGTGGGTTGAACATGTAATGAACTATCAGAACATATTACTGTCAGGATCGCTGACAGAGACAACTATGACTTCATTTTCATTGACAAGCCTCACGAGGCAGTGCTATAACTGCCAGACAAGCGTGGATGTAGTCGGACGGGCAAACAAAGTACATAAAAAATAGTTTTCGCCTTAAAGTCGTGTGACCTTAACGATCATATGTACAACGAGATGGTGTCTCTCGAATTGGATGACCCTCAGCGTTTGCTGGAATTACTTTGCTCTATAATCTATGAGTCTTATTCGTAAGCTCGTCATCTTACATGAATTAAATAAATGATTGAATCACCTCGGAGCCCATATCGCATTCGACACGTCTATGGCGTCCACATCGTAGCCGGGTTCTATTGCGTCAACAGTATGCGAATGTCTTTCGACAAAGTTGGTCGATTCTCCCATGCTTGTGCGCTCATCGTTTGCACTAAAAAACATATCCTCTAGAATCTGTTCCCCTTGCACAACTGCTTCGGATGGGTGGACGTCTTTCACAAGCTTCGGTACGAATAATATAGGATTACCCGATGCTTGCGATGTCTTTAGAAAGTTTTGCGTGATCTTACAGAATTGTACACATTTCAATGATCTCTCCGAGAAAGACAAGGAGTTACTTGCGACCAGAAAATCTACCTGTTGGTCAAGTTCATCGATCATGTCGTTCTTATCGTTCTCGAATGTCCGCGGAATTTCCATGAACGTCACCTGTTGAGGATGTGCCACGAACACAAAGAGTATGACACCGTCTTCACCAGCGTACCTTCTGGCCAGTTTAGGACAGTAAGTCACGTACATTCCTTTACCGAGAGACTGGTTTGCCCCCGTGGTGATGGTTTCGTCGCGCGGAAACAACTGTCCACGCTTCGTAGATAAATCTACAGCTGGTTTCAAGTAACGCATGTAAGCCGATTTAGAACATCCGTGATACATGATGTGGTAGGACTCGTTGTCAGGCGTATGTACCGTTTTGGTGTAAGGCAACTCTGTCAAAGTTCCGAATTGTGGCAAATGATCCATTTTCATGCTGTTCGCCACTTCTCCTTGCAAACTTTCGAAATCTTCGGACGTCGAAGAATATGCCCCACCTGTCTGTGTGCGCTTTGAATAAGGCTTCGTTGCGTATATGTACGCAAGAGATGTGGTACAGATCATGATCATGGGAATAAACGACATGGCTTTACAGATATTATCTTAAAAAGATAAACTTCGAGGCTAAAGAAACGGTGCCTTAAAGACGTGTGGTCGTAACGTCGTATGTAAAACGAGATGGTGTCTCTCGAATTGGATGACCCTCAGCGTTTGCTGGAATTACTTTGCGACGAACTTCTTACAGAATCCGACGTGCAATCTTCGAACCTTCCAACCAGTCCAAATGGTATCAATGATTTCATTTACCACACCTTAGAAACAAACGACGAAAACTACTTCGAGTATCCGGAAATCTGCTTCGCTATCAGTTTTCACGAAACGGTTTCGCACATGAAGCTTGTGGACATATTTTTCGCCGAAGTATCAATACGCCGTTGCTGTCGTCCAGGACTTTTCATATTCGCGTCCAAGGACGAGAGTTTAACAGGACGGTGCAACACAGTACAACACAGCAACGACAACATATACGTGACTATCATCAACTCCGAATTGACCGCCATGGATCTGTACTGTATCGTATCGGGCGTGGACGAGTGTGACATGATGAAACTAGACACTCATGTCGCGTCCATGAAAACTCTCAAGGGCGTCGTGTCGGTGCATCATCGCCAACAACTTCAATTCGCGATCGACAACGCGGTTCTACTTGTGGCTAAACGTATCGAGAATGTGATCCGATGTATACCGGACGACTGCTTTGGTGATGACTTTACACCCCCTCAAACACCAGACGTCGAAAAAGTTCTCGCTGGAAGTCAAGATCCGTTGACCAAAACCGAAAACGGTATCATAACCATTCGCGACGGTACGGTGGCTTTCTTACCACAACGATCTGATGATCGTGAGCAAGTGCGATCTCCAAGCACCGTCAAGGTCGAATTTAGTATTAGCAACGAGATACCATTCCAATCAAGTGCGGAAACTAATTGTGTATGTATAGGCATCGGCATCTCTTCAGTTTCCATATTGACCATCGGTATCCCTATGGCACACGTATGTTACGTTCTGGATGAGGCTATCAGTTTGGCTCTACAACTTCGCAGCTTCGACGGCGACATCTACCCACGACTGAAGGATTTACTCACGAACGTGTGCAACATGAGAGATGTGGCAGCGATAGAGAGGGCGGGAGTCTCCAAGAAAAAGGCCATAGCTATAATCGCAAAAATCGTCAAGAAAAACATGCCGTCTATAAAGAAAAAACTATGGCGTCCAGATGGCGAGCTCGTGAAGAAAATGATTCTGAACGATATAGACAAAGATAGCGACAACATTGTATCGTGTCATATTTGAACACCTGTAGATATCGAACGTTTACGGAACCATTTACGATGCATTGATGATTTAGAATTTTTTTGTAAATCATCAGTTTCGAGACGGAGCTTATCAGCTGCTGCGTTCAAATTGTCCATAGCGTTTCTAACATCGTTGCATTTCTTGATCAGATTCAGAATCTCTGTGTCACGTACAGAATAATGTTTTTTCAGCTTACTTATCGTCATCTCTATATCTATACGTAACGTGTCCGATGTAAGTGTAGGCTCAGGTACACTTGATTTGGGTTCTTCAGATGGAAAATAATCTCTACTTTCTTTGTGTTCATCTGCATTATGATACATGCAGATATATTTCATTGTTCTCATTCGTGTCTATAAATCTCTCCCAAATAATATCAATACATCAAAACAATTTGACAAGGAACCTTTCTGACATTTCTTCGCCAGTTTCTATAGAGCTGTCGGGACGTGCTGACAGATACTTTTGCAACAGATCCCCATCTAGACCCGAAACAATAGAGTCTGTACTGATTGGAACACGTGTCGCTCGAGTTCGTAAAATAGATGAAATATCTACAGTTTTAGAACGGAGCACACTTTTCTTACCAAACATTTTTTTGTACATAGATTTATTAGATTTGTCTGTATCTGTATCGGTTGTTTCGGAAGTAGCAAGCATGCCTTCTTTACTTCGACGACTCATTTCGGATTTCATCTCAGCAAGCTTAGTGGTCAAAGTACGTACTTCGTTTATCAGACAATTGTACTTGGTTTCCAGACTCATCACGGCCAGCTTACACCGTAATGCGGAGTCGTTAAGATTAAGTAAGTCTTCCTCTTTAGTACGCGTATCGTCCACTTCAATCAGATC
>JAULKP010083861.1:0-21461 GCA_032356005.1 Ulothrix subflaccida
GCTATGCGAATGTGAAGCTGGGGTGGCTGGAGCGCACTCCCAACGCTCGGCTCCGGCCTCCGGCCTACGCCGAGCGTTGGGAGTCTAAGCTTGCGCCCGAAACCGATGAAAAATAGCTTGAGAAGTGTAACCTATGTTGTCGGTTGGTTTGTAACCTATGTTCCCGTTCAAACCCTCCCCAGACATCAATTCCGAGGATAGGGGTGCTGTCGCATCCGCCGAAGTCAGGCCCCATGGTTGGGTTGTCCTAATTTGCAGTTGAGCACATCAAAAAGGGACACAACGTAAGTTCCCAAGCAACGTAAGTTCCCAGGAAATATGACACAATCCTAATGATGGCGGTGAATTAGGCGACATGATGGGGTCATGCCGACAACGAGAAAGAAGAAACGATGGATTGCCACATGGGCTGGATCGGAGGAAAAGTCGTCTATTTATCATTGTGTCTCTCGAGTGGTGGACAGGCGTTTCGTCTTTGGTGACGAAGAGCGAGGGGTTTTCCGAATGTTCATGCGGATGATGGAGAATTTCAGTGGTTGCCGGGTGCTTTCCTACTGTGTGATGTCGAACCATTTTCACATTCTCTTGGAGGTGCCGCCATTGCCTAAGAGTGGGATTTTTGATTTAGAACTATTAAGGCGGCTGAGAGTTTTCTATGCGGAGAATTTTGTAAAATCTGTTGAAGGTGAGCTAAATGCGGCGCGGACTGAGGGAGGGCTAGAAGGGGGGGATCCGGAACGCATTGCTGAAATTCACGAGCGTTTCACAAAGCGGATGCATGATTTAAGTGAGTTCATGAAGACGTTGCTCCAGCGTTTCACCCGGTGGTTTAATCGGACTCAGAAGCGTAGTGGAACGCTGTGGGAAGATAAGTTCAAAAGTGTGGTAGTGGAGAGTGGAACTGCCGCGCGGACGATGGCAGCATATATAGATCTCAACCCGGTGCGGGCAGGGATGGTGGAGGATCCGGCTGATTACCGCTGGAGTAGCCTACGGAGAAGCTGCCGGCGGAGGGCGGAAGGGCAATGGAAAGAAGGCGCGGGAGGGGCTGGTGAGAGCAATCACTTCGGATACCGAAACAGGATTTGATACGGGCAAATGGAAGGAGGCCTCACGGCGCTATCGGAGACTTCTCGGAATGGTGTTGGAGCGAAAGACAGTCAATGCGAAGGTGAAGGTTTCCGGGACGGTGAACGTTTCCAAAAACGAAGCGGAGGCGCTGGAAAGTAAAGATAACGAAACTGTTCTTCCTGACCTCTCGATAGCGAAAATGCTGCGTTGCCGTGTGAGGTATTTCACGGACGGGACGGTTATCGGGAGCAAGGAGTTTGTGAACGAGACGTTCGCAGGGGCGCGGGAGAGATTTACCGAGAAGAGGGAGGATGGGGTGCGGCGGATGAAGGGTGTCGGAAGTGCCGCGGCAGGGAAGCTATGGAGCATGAGAGATCTTCGGGTGAATTTAGGCTGAGCTGCCAAATGGTTTCTCAGCCGTCAACGCATGAGAAGCTAGAAAATGGAGGGCATGATCGCTAATTACTACTGGTTTCTATGAAATTAGATATGCAAAGAACTAATTTTCCCGCTGGCACGTTGCTTCATTGAAGCGGACCCCCAAAATATTTTCTAGTAAGGAAAAGCCCCCCCCCGTTGCCTCATAAATGAGGACACCGTGCGCCAGCCATGGCCATGAGTGAAGAAAGCATAGAAGAATACACTAAAAAGATGCGTGGGAGATACGCGCGGATGACGGGACGCAAGGCTCGTAGCAAACTGTTGGACGAGTTTATTGAAGTGACCGAATGGGAGCGAAAGCACGCCAACAAAGTTCTCCTTGGTGTCAAACGTAAGCAAGGCCGGCGGGGCAAGCGGGGTGCTCCGAAGCGCTACGATCAGAGCACCTGCGAAGCACTGAAAATCTGCTGGATGGCGATGGATCAGCCCTGCGGGAAACGTATGAAGGACATGCTCCCGATCTGGTCCAAGCACCTGAATTGCACCGCAAAAACCAGAACACAGCTTGCCAAAATCAGCGCGGCGAGCATCGACCGGATGCTGAAAAACTACAAGATCACAGCGGCAGAAAAAATCCGCACTCCCAAGCCAGCATCCGCCGTAAAAGCCCTTGTGGAAATCCGCGCCGAAAGCTGGAACACCGATGAAGTCGGCTGGACAGAGGTCGATACCATCGCCCATTGCGGCGGAAACATGGCGGGTGATTTCATCTGGACATTGACCAGTGTGGAGATCTCCAGCGGCTGGAGCGAACTGCGTGCGGTTTGGAACCGGGGCCAGCACGCAACCTTTGTGGGGCTTGAATCAATCTGGGAAAGCCAGCCCTTCGACCTGCTCGGAGCTGACAGCGACAACGGCGGGGAGTTCTTGAATTTCCACCTCCAGCCCTGGCTGAAAGAACACGGAATCCACCAGACCTGGTCGCGTCCGTATTTTAAAAACGACCAAGCATACGTGGAGCAGAAAAACCACACCCATGTCCGTCAGTTCTTGGGATTTGACCGCCTTGAGCACCACGAGTTGCTCGATGATCTCAACGAACTACTCAAACTCTGGAGCCTCTGGCGCAACCTATTCTGCGTGACGATGAAGCAGTCGGGAAAAAAGCATGAAGGCAGCCGCCAGATCCGCACACATGACAAATGCAGCCGGACACCCGCCCAGCGTCTGATAGACAGAGGAGAGGATCAGTAAGATCAAAAAAGAAGACTGCGCAAGCTTCTACACGAGACCAATCCGTTTCGCATGAGAGAATAAATCCGAGGCCTTGAAAACAAGTTCTGGGCTAGGCGGGCCGAGCTTTACCGGGAGGGGGAGGAAGAAGAAGCGGGCCTTGCCCTTGCAGGCGCTTCTCCGCTACGCTCCGAAACGCCTGCAAGGGCAAAAGCAACCAAATCGAAGTCTAAAAACAAAATCGCTACGGTGTCCTAATTGTTAGGCAACGGATCCGACCTTCTGGAAAGATTAGAGTGTGCTGTATTTATGAGGCAACAGGCTGGGCGCAGGTGTTCCAGAAATCATACTCCGCCATTCCCGAGTATTTCGACGTTGATGAAACAGTTGCCGCAGATGTTTTGGCGCAGTTGGTGGCGAAGTCATGAAAACTCGTTCCTCCTGAGAGGCTAGCTTCATCGTCAGCATGGAAGCTGAGTGCTCTGTTACCGAGATTACAGAGGAATTCTATAATTGCATGCGTTAGGTGATCCAGTTTGGTTTTGGATGGTTTTGCTTCTTGATGATAATCGCTAGAGTTGCCAGATTCTCTTGTCGGTGACGTAACTATAGATTTATAGCCTACAAATCCCGAATAGTTCCTAATATATATGAGATATTTTTCCGCATTTTTGCTGTCAATCACGCTGCTCCTTTCAAAGATCGCTCCTGCCGCCGACTTCCGGGTTGAGGGGAAATCCTTTCTGCTGAATGGAGAGGAGTTTCAGATTCGCTCCGGTGAGATGCATTACCCGAGGGTTCCCAGGGCTGAGTGGGCGAACCGGATCGCGTTGGCCAAAGCGATGGGACTGAATACGATCTGCACCTACGTCTTCTGGAACTATCATGAAACCGTGCGGGGTGAATTTGATTTCGAGGGCGAGAAGGATGTGGTTGCTTTCGTTAAATTGTGCGGTGAAATGGGTATGAAAGCCATTGTCAGACCCGGCCCCTATGTCTGTGCCGAGTGGGACCTCGGCGGGCTTCCAGCGTGGTTGCTCAATGAACCTGGAATCAATCTGCGTTCCATGGATCCCCGCTACTTGGATCCGGCGAAAGCTTGGATGAAGCGGATGGGAGAAATGCTGGAGCCGCTGTCCATAGCTCACGGCGGCCCCTTGCTCATGGTGCAGGTGGAGAATGAATACGGTCACTATGGCGAAGACCCGGACTACATGAAGACTCTGCATGACGCGTTGCTATCGGGTGGTTACAAGGGGCTGGTATATACAGGTGACGGGCCATCCCTTGGCATGTTGAGCAAGGGAGCGATTCCCGGAACTTTGAAATCCGTGAACTTCGGCAGCCAGGCAGCGATTGCATTCAGTGCGCTATCCGCTTTTCGCCCGGATCAACCGGATTTCACCTCGGAGTTCTGGGTCGGCTGGTATGATGAATGGGGAAGCCCGCGCCAGCAGATCAATACGCATGAGAAGCTCAGGGATTTTGAGCTAATCTTGCGTCGCCGTGCATCGTTCAATCTATACATGTTTCACGGTGGTACCACCCGTGACTTCTGGACCGCTGGTAACTGGAAAGATGGCTATAGTTCCGCAACATGCACCCACGACTGGGCCGCCTTGCTGGATGAATCCGGCCGTCCCACAGAGAATTACTTTTCTTTCCGCTCCATGATCAAGGCATTCAATAAGGATGAGAAATTTCCTGATATGCCTAAGATCGCGCCAGCTTCCACGATGGGGTCGATTATTCTCACAGAACAATCCAGTCTGGGCAGCTCGATTCCCAAAGGTAATCCCACTCCAAAACTGGAGACCATGGAAGTCTCAGGACAATCGACCGGATACATAATTTATCGTACCACTGTGGAAGGTCCTTTGGAGGGCATACTGAATTTGGCGGAAGCAAAAGACCGGGTCTATGCACTGGTCGATGGAAAACTTCAGGGGATCTCCGGGAGGTCTACAAAAGGTGCGGTGATCAATCTTAGAATTCCAAAAGGAACACATCAATTGGATCTGATGGTCGAGAATATGGGGAGGATCTGCTATGGTGGATTCCTGATGGGCGAACGTAAGGGGTTGTCAGGAATTCTTAAAGTTGGTGAGACGGAACTTGGACCATTCGAGACGGTAAATCTAACAATGGCCTCACCGCCAGTAGCGGAATACAAAGAGATCGACGATGACGAGAACCTCGGAAATATGGCTCTCTATCGAGGGAGTTTCAAAACGGGTAAGCCTGGGGATACCTGGCTGGACATGCGCGGCTTCGGACGGGGCACTGTATGGATGAATGGTCATAACTTGGGACGTTATTGGAAAGTAGGCCCGATCCAAAGTGTATTCCTACCAGGCTGCTGGATGAAAACGGACGCACCAAATGAGATCATTGTGATGGAACTGGAGGCGGAAAGCTGTCCAAAGAGTATACCAACGAGCGCAAGATTAATTTGGGGCAGAGATTATTAACTCTTGCCCTGAAATGCCTACTTAGGGCTAGGGCTAGGGCTGGCAAACCGCTCTCTGCTCAGACCAAGGCAGATTTTCGATGATATGGGGAAGGACGCTTTGCCGTCCATCTGGCAGATAATTACCCCGGACCAGATTCTCGTTGTTGGACAGACCTTCTACCTGCCATGCCATTGGAGGCCATGCTGCGTAGGCCGGAAAGCGATCATGATGATCTGCCATAATCGTGTCGTTAGCTAGTTTTCGATCCACGGGGCGCTTGAAGCTCGCGCGACTTACTTTGGAGTATTCACTGTCCAGATATTTGGCAAATTCTTTGCGGATTACGTAGCCATGAGCATCCCAGGTAGAGCCATGGATTTTCACAACGTCGTTTCCCAGTTCCTCCGGTGGTCGATGGAAGACACACCCAAAATAGAAAATCTGCCAGTCGCTGGGTAGACGCAATGCTGCGAGCCGTTGTGCAAAGTCGGGACAGAGAATCACATCATCTTCGAAGACTACTGCAGCATCCGCACCAGTTTTCCAAGCCGCGCGCCATCCCAGACGATGAGCAAGCGCGCATGCTCTAAGGCCAGTGCTTTTCCACCCTCTGGTATTATCACTGCAGATACCGTCTGGAGCAGGAATTATGCTTGCCTCCAATCCCATCTTCCGAAACTGAGATGAAGCTCTCAAGCGTCTATCCGGTCGCCTTTCCAGATTGAGACAAAATTGAGGATAATCTAGAAATGATGGCATGTATCAATGAATTGTCTGCCAGCTTAGTGTTTTCGCAGAAATTATCATCAATCATTTTGGAATTTTCAGATCACCAATTCTAAATGCCCGTTTGATAGCCGCTTCCACTGGAAAGGACCTCAATTCTGAAACCATGGAGGTTCATCATTGTCGCAACGGAGGCTGCGCCAGTGGTTTTAAGAAACATCCGCCTTCCAACACGGGAATTCCACAAGCTGGGTTCGGAAAGCTTGGAGTGGTCGTGATGGGTCTCTCGCGTTCTCGGGTCTTCCCCGGATTGGGTATCGCTAGAATTCATAATTTCACTGACCTCTATCTAAACTGTTTGTGTCTCGCCTTACAAGCGATTAACCTATCTAATCGGTATCGTGAATGGCACCTCCCTCCGCACCCGTAAGCGCAATCTTATTTATACCATAGCTTTCGACTCCCCAGGATCCGAAAGCTATCGTTTTCTAGGAAAAATGCTGGCTTCGTCACTGGTCAGAACTTTTTTCACAGGTGACATCGTAGTCTTTCGTAATTCAGCTGCCCCATTGTTTCTCGTAGAGAGAAAAGGACTGGAAGAAGTCTATCTGGAAACACCTGCCATGAGCGGCCAGGCGGGTGCGGAGCGGGCATGGTGCTGGAAATACAAGGTGGCGGAGTTGATTCGTAACCCGGAACTATACGATAAGATTCTTTTTCTAGATTGCGACTCACTGGCGTTACGCAACATCGACCATCTGTTGGAGGGTGATTGGGATATTCGCTACCAACCGGAAAGGGATCGTCCTGCCAATGGATCGAGCTTCAATGCTTTTCTCACGGGAGATGAGATGAAACTGGCCAGCTCGCGCGAGGGAGTGAACAGCGGAACCATTGCAATTCGCGGCAGCCGGTTCCATGAGGTCATGCGCTACTGGGAGGAAATTGACGAGGGAGAGCTGGTAAGAGAAACTGGATTCCGGGATCAGGCGAGCTGGAATGCTTTGCTTTTGAGATTGGGGAACTCAGAAGAAAAGATCGGTGGCAAAAATGCGGATTCTTTCGAGATCGGAAAGTTTCCAAATGGAGAGGTTCAATTTCCCGGTTATTTGGATCCGGCATATCAAAGCTACAGTAAATCTGCTCTTACCCACAACATCATGCCGGATACCCGTGAGAAAATTGAGTTCACATTCGGATTGTATATGCGGACATTTTTTTGTGATCCCACAGGTCTATTTTTCTCCATGTTGGAGATGTGAGGAGTGTTTACGAATAGTCGTCAGAGGAAAAGTGGACTTGTCCCCTGAAATCGGAGTGTGTTTTAGTAATTCTTGGGGGGAGGTTAGGCGGCTTTTTTGACCGCCATGGGTGTTAGGTAGTTGAGGGCGGAGTGCATTCTTTGGGTGTGGTAGTATCCTTCAATATTCTCGAAAATTTCTTACCGGGCTGCTGCCTTGCTTTCAAATACTCCATTGGCGGGAAATACCTCGGTTTTTAAGTCGCCCAGAAGCTCTCCATCGCCGCGCTATCATAACAATTACCCTTCGCGCTCATGGATTCTTGCAGCTGATAGCTGCTTGCTTTTTCCAGGTATTGATGGCTGATATATTGGCAGCCACGGTCGCTGTTAAGAATGCTCCCGGATAGTCCGGGATCCCGTTTCATGGAGATATCCAGTGCATCGATAATGAGCTGGGTATGCATGGTTTCATGGATTTTATAGCCTGCGATCATTCTACCGTGCAGGTGCATCACTCCTGCCAAATACAACCAGCCTTGGCTTGGTAGCCACGCAGGTAATGTCGCTGACGAGGAGCTCTCCTGGGCCGGTGGGGGTAGGCTGATCCTTGAGCAAATTTGGGGCATATTTCTCTCTTGCTGTGTTGCGGGTGGTCTGTGGGCGGAATGCTTTTTTCTTACGGGCCGCTAATCCTTTGGAGCGCATGAGCCGGCCGACTGTTTTCTCCGAAACCTGTTCGCCTTGGTTGCGTATTTGCCGATAAATCCTCGGTCTTCCGTAGCGACCTTTGTGGCTGGTGAAAATGCTCAAAATCTTCTCAGCAAGATCCTGACGGCGAATTTCTTGCAGTGAGGGCAAGGGTTTTCAATGAGGAAAAATAGCCACTTTGGGAGACTTCAAAAAGATTACAAAGCATTGGGGTGGAATGCTTTCCTGATTTCAGGGCAGTGATTGCCCGATACTTCTGTCAGGTCTTCATTGTCCCAAGATGGCTGCGAATTTTTTTAATATGTCGCGCTGTTGGGTGACATAATCGAGTTCCTTGCTGAGTCGTGCGTTCTCTTTTTTGAGTTGATCGGGAGTCAGGCTGTCAGGATCGGGGCAGCCTTTGAGAGGGTCGTCATATTTGCGTTTCCATTTTCTCAAGGTGTCAGCACTGCAGCCAAGTTGGCGAGCGATCTGGACGGCGGTCTTTCTGGATGTTCGAAGCATCTCAACGGCCCGTTTCTTAAATTCCTCTTCATAGAGGCGGTTGGTTTTCAGCGGTGTATATTTGTAGTTGATCGTTCTCTCTGCTAGCACTACGAAAAAAGCTTACAGGTTCATTTCAACGCAAGGCACTGGCTCAGGGGGCATCTGTTTTCCGGGCGTTACAAGGCAGTTTTGGTGGAGGGAGGGGATTATCTGAAAACATTGATCCAATACATTCACCTCAATCCGGCGCGTGTAGGGCTGTCACGGGTCACAGAAGGGTTGGAGAAATATCCTTGGAGCAGCTTCCACGATTACCTGCGGAGGGGTGCGGCGCGGAGGCAGTGGATCGCAGTGAAGGAAGGGTTGATTCATCTGGGTCACGATGATGTGGCAGCAAGACGGAAGAGGTTTTTGAAAGACACTGAAAATCTGGTGGATCGCTCGTTAGCCGCAAGAAGCACGAGGGGGGAGGGAGATGCCCGGACTATCGTCGGTGATGCGGAGGGGATGGTGCTTTGGGAGGGATGGCTTCAAGCAAAGGATTCTGGGTCTTGTTGAGAGGAAACTTGCTGATGGAGACTACAGAAGCGAGAACGGTTATAGCGGAAGCAAAGTAAGGGATCGTAGCGAATCGGCCGCGCGGCAGTGGATAGAGGAAGGAATGAGGGTGCTCGGTATGAATCGGAGGGAGTTTGCGAAGTGTCCGAAAATGGATGTAAGGAAAGCAATGTTGGCAAGGCTGTTGAGACGGCACTCGCGAATGACTCTGGACTGGATATCGAAGGAGCTGGAAATGGGAGTGAGGAGTAGCGTGCCAATAGCGGAGCGGCAGCTTAAAGTTCGGCTGGGTACAGACAGGAAGTTAAGAAAATTATGGAGAGAGCTAGACATGCGCCAGATCTCTGCCTCGTATGTTGATTTCAGCACCGACTGAGAGTGTGCTACAATAGCTTTCCCACCTTGCCTGTGTGAGAAGCGGAGGAGACCGAATTGGGACTGCCATGGACATAGATCCAGAGGGTCAGACAGGCCTCCGCCTCTCTCGCAGGCTACCAAATTCCGAGCCGTATCTTGGATCTTCAGAATCCGTATCACGAGTCAGGTTTACGTAGTCCGCTTACACAAGGCTTTGCTTTGGTGGGTCAAACCACAACTAAAGAACACTATGAAACCATCCGAATCAGACCACAAATTTTGCCTAGGGATCGACATTTCCAAGGCCGACTACCATACCGCAATCCAGTGCGCCGAAAGCGGGAAAGTCCTCGCCAAGAGCAAGTTTTCCAATACAGCCGAAGGCCACTCCAAACTCCTCCGGTGGCTTGTTACCCACACCGGTGCAGGCCTCCCCGTGCACGCTTGCATGGAAGCCACCGGAAGCTATGGAGAAATGCTCGCCGACAGCCTTTACGGCAAAGTTGCCAAGCTCAGTGTCGTCAATCCAAGAGCCATCAAGGCTCACGGTGATAGTGACCTGCGCCGCTGCAAATCCGACTCAGCAGACGCGCGGCTCATCGCTGACTTCTGTAGGGTAAAAAAACCCGCGGACTGGACACCTCCAACTCCCGGTAAACGCCGTATAAAAGCGATCTCGCGCCACATTAGCAGCCTTAAAAAGGATGTAACACGTGAGGGCAACCGCCTCGAGATTACTACTGATAAATACGTAGCCAAAAGCCTCAAGACTCACATCACTTGGATGAAAAAACAGATCATAAAACTAGAAAAGGAGCTGGCGCAAGTCATCGAAAGCGACACGGAAACCAATAGTGCTCACAAGCTCCCGCTCAGCATCCCAGGTATCGGTGTGAAGAGTGCGGCAAGCCTCATGGCCGAACTACCCGATATAAGTCTACTTGAAAGTGCCCGCCAGCTTGGCGCCTATGCGGGCACCACGCCGAGGATATTCCAGACAGGCACTAGCGGAAAAACCAGAACGCCGATGAGCAAGGCGGGCAACCGGCACATTCGTAAACTCCTGTTCTTCCCAGCCATGACGGCAATCCGTTACAACCCAATCTGCAAAGCTTTTGCTGAGCGCCTAGCGGCGCAGGGCAAGCCGCCCATCGTCATTGTAGGAGCGGTGATGACAAAGCTTCTTCACATCATTTACGGCGTGCTAAAGCACGGACAGCCCTTCAATCCAGACCACCATAAAAAAGTTGAAATTACCCTTTGATTTTAAGGCCGTATCTGACCCCCTTCCTGCAATGCAAACAGATCTTGAAAGATATACTGACCGTGTTCTAAGCAGGATACGTTCTGATTCTTAGATCCAACGTACTAGAGAGGCTACCAATTCGTCGTTACAGAACCTCAACATTCGAAGTTTTCGAGTTCACTATCCTTTTGGTAATGTAGATCTCCCTTGCGTTTACTTCTGAGTTCGTCAATGAAGTCTCCGGAACGGACGACACTCAAATGGTTGTATGCCATTGCCCAGACAATAGCGGATCTTAGTCGTTTGAAGTAGTGGATCCTCACCGGACATTTCTAATTAATAGTTTCAGTTTCTCGGAATAATTGTTCTACAATCCTTCTTCGAACGAATGGGTGGGGGAGTGGAAAGTAGGAGAAAGAAAATCAAGTCTTGTCCGGTTTTTTATCAGGCCAGAGAAACAAAATATTAACCGTGAGAAACCTTTCGTTTATTAGGTTTATAGAAAAAATTTTCAATATTTGTCGAAGTGAATTGACATGAAAATGATTTCCTAAGATCTTCACCTCAGCCAAGTAAAGATATTTGACTTAGCTTTCGATGATTTCTCTTTCTATCTAAATGACTTACAACTTTCGGAACAGTCGATTTATAGTTTTAGGTGGTGCTGTCCTGGCGATCTTGGCCGTAGTCTTACTCGCGAAATTAAGCATCCCTGTTTCAAATAATCAGGCGAATTCAGAATTCAGTAATCCGTCAGCTCAGGAATCAAGTCTGGGTGTGCAGGTTCTAACGCCTATAGAGAATCAGGTAGTTTCAGCAGTCTCAGAGGCTCAACGTAGAGAAAAAGAAGAAGTCAATTTGCACTTGGCCCTTCGACAGGTCAGAA
The DNA here is from genome assembly GCA_032356005.1 of Ulothrix subflaccida. Classification (NCBI taxonomy): domain Eukaryota; kingdom Viridiplantae; phylum Chlorophyta; class Ulvophyceae; order Ulotrichales; family Ulotrichaceae; genus Ulothrix; species Ulothrix subflaccida. The sequence continues at coordinate 11,349 of JAULKP010083861.1, forward strand.
ATCGCTCAATAGAATCTGAGAAAAAGTTTTTAGAACGTTCCGCCGATCTCACAGGATTGGACGAACATTTGGCTTTAGAAAAGTGGCATGAAGAAAATATGGCAGATCTTGAAAGTCAATTGGAGCTAGTGACTAAGCTTTCACAAGAACCTCCTAGAGGGTCCCTGCACCAAGCTTCTCCCTCCCTGAGGATTCCCAAAGATGCATCCATCGAACTAACCGACCTTTTGGAAGCTCGTCATCGAGTAAATGTTGATCGCGCAGAAGTAATGAAACGATATGCAGGCTCATCCCCAGAAGTTGTCCACGCAGCACTACTTGAATGGGATGAGACTAACTCGGCCGCTATCGAGGCGATACAAACTTTTGCGGAAAATCTCTCGAATTCCCAACCAAATATCTCTTACGAAGCCGCTCAGGGGGATTGAAGAAATCAAAATTTTCAACTTTAAACAAATCTATGAAGACAAATCGATTGGTCAGGCCGACTTACAAAACATGGTTCCTTTTGACTCTTACGTCCATCCCGCTAAGCAGTCTGGTATTTGCCCAGTCACCAGGAACCTTCTCGAATGTCCGGATCGGTGCTGGCACTGGTTCTACGACAGGTGATGGGACGTTTATTGCGGAAGGGAAACATGGAGTGAGCGCCCTATTGAATCCAGTTTTTGAAAGGAGTGGTTCTAGGATGCTGTGGTATCCGCGTAAATCCGCTTTTCGAGTTGGTTATGGTTCAGCCCTTAACTGGAAAGAGTCTAAGATAGGTTCTTTTTCTGTCAGCATGGGGTCATATAATACAGCAAGCGGCTATAGTTCGACGGCCTTTGGTAGAGGAAATATCTCAAGCAGGTTTGGTTCCACGACGTTCGGTACAAACAACATCGCGAGTGGACGCTCCTCAACGGCAAGTGGACTTTTCTCCCAGGCATTTGGTCTTGGGTCCACTGCCATGGGATTCAATGTGACAGCGTCGACATACGCAGAGACAGTCCTCGGCTCACACAATGACTCCCTCGGAGGGAATCAGAATTCCTGGAGGCCAAATGATCCTATTTTTCAAATTGGTAACGGACATGAGGAAATCGACGAAACCGTTAGACAGATAGATGTCAACGAAGATGGCGCTCTCAATACTGTTCCGGCGAGACATTCCAACGCTCTCACTGTGTTTAAAAACGGTAATATGGACCTTCAAGGAAATCTGACACTGGGGGGAACAATCACAAGCAACGGAAACGAGCTTCTGACGAGTGGTTCAGCATTTTTTCAGAACTTCCCCAGAACCTCTTCTGGGAATTTAAATATTACCTCCGGCACTGCGTCATCTTCGTCACTTACCGGCGCACTCACTGTAGACGGAGGCTTAGGCACTACAATGGATTCATTCGTAAATGGCATTCGAATCGGTCAGGGAAACAACAGCGGATCTGAAAACACAGTGGTTGGAAACAAAAGCCTAGAGGTAAATACCTCTGGAAGAAAAAACACAGCAGTAGGTTCCTCTGCTCTAATGAGAAACGGCTTAGGACACGGAAACACCTCCGTCGGACACTCCTCGCTTCACTTCACTACGCAAGGAATGGACAACTCAGCTTTTGGAATATGGGCACTTTACGCAAGCAAAGGCAATTATAACACTGCCTCGGGCGCGAGAAGCTTTTTCTGGCTGACAGACGGTGATAACAACACCGCAATTGGGTATGGTGCTGGTGAACTGAGTCAGAATGGGCAGAACCTGCTTTCCGCCAACGATAGTGTCTTCCTAGGAGCGCAAACGAAAGGAGCAGACACAGGTAATACGAACTCAATCGTCATTGGTTACGAAGCAGTCGGGAAAGGGTCAAATACTACTGTCATAGGAAACGACAATACCACACGGACTCATCTCTATGGTGAGACCACTACAGAAGGGCTAGAGGTATCCGGAACGACAGTCTTGGAAGGTCAGGTCATCATCTCGATACCTCAGGGCGATATTTCCATGGGCGTTTATCAATAAAGAAGATCCGAGAACTCGCCAGATAGTCCCGTAAACACCACACATTTCAAAATATGGCTCTGCCTAAAAAGAAGCTCATTCCAGCAATCTTCCTTGCCTTGGCGCTCGCCGCCCTCGCTGCTCCACCACTCTGGTGGAGCAGCGGCAATCCTCCGATCATTGATGCCACGGTAGACGAAAATAACCACGGCCCCGCCAATATTGGCCAGGCCAAGCACATGGTGAAATCTGCCCTTGATGCCCTCCGTCCCGTCCTCCCCGCCGTCACCTCCCAGATCGAGGCCGACCTCGCTCCAATCGTCGATCTCACAGTCCCAGATCCCAAAACCCCGGAGTGGCTGCAAAAACAGAAAGCTCCCCTTCTTATTGGTCAGCTGAAAGCCATTTCAGTCCCTTTCTACACTCATCTCAACACCGCCGCTCCAATCTGGCTGGATAACGAGCGTATAGAGAATCTAGCTAATTATCCGGGTTCCATCTTCCCTTGGACTGTTGAAGTTACCGATGACCAGAACAAAGCGGTCGCGAATATTGGCCAGCTTAAGACAGCGTTTTCGTTGCGTTTTGAATCTCTGCCCTCCCCAGACCCAGACCCAGACGGGGACCCGGACCCGGACGGTGACGGTGACGGGCTTACAACTGCGTTTGAATTGGCCAACGGTTTGAATCCTTATGACGCCGATACGGATGGTGACGGTATACTTGACGGGCAGGACACGGATCCCACCCAAGGTCAGTTCATGGCCTTGGCAGCAGCGGCACAAATTCACGTTTGGACTCCAGTTGAATAGCCTCCATTTCAATACTACAGGGTCGCCCCTTTGCATCCTCAACCCCTTTTTCTAAATTCCATATGTCCCTGAAGAAACTTTTACTCGGCTCGTTCGCTTATTTATCTGTCTATGCGCATCTAGGCGCCCAATCTTCCTGTAATTCCTGCATGGACGGGAGGGTCGCGATGAAGATGTCTGCCGGTGCTAACTTGGGTTCTGGTACTGTCACGGTGACGATGACTTTGAATCAAGTTCGCGAGACGGCTGATGGCCCTCTTACGGACGTCCAAATTCAGGAAACTTCGGTAGGCGACAACGGATACGTTACAACAAAAAAATCTGGGATTGGGAAGGAGATATTCATCGAGAGGGGTGACGGCGCAGAACCCATTGTCTACTCGGGAAGTTTCAGTTTAGGAGTTAACAACTACGGTCAGAGTGGTCCATTTGCTGAAGCCTCGTTTGATATGTGTCCGGCATTTGAAATTCGATTGAAACCGGCTTGGGCTGCTACTTGGAGTGAGTGGGAAGAGACAAATGAAATCACACATAGTTTCGACGACTCAAGTACTTCGAATAGTCCACCCCTTGAGTTTGAGATTCGGCTCAAAAAGGAGGACGAAGAGGAAGAAGAGGAAGAGAATAGTGGAGGCGGAGGCGGTGGCAGTGGCAGTGGTCCAGGGGATTCCGGCAGCACAGGTAGAGATTTACCGGGATACCTATACTGCGAAGGTCCGGCAATTGCCGGGGGATGGCCTCTACAGACGAATTCTCCTAGATTTGCATCCAAGATCAACTTGGGAGCGGGAATCTTGGCTATACGCGCACCGACAGCCTCCGGATCTGACGTTGTGGGCAATCTGACTTTCGCTGGATTCAATGCAAATAGTTTCAGTAATGGAGCTCCTGACCTGGCTACTGGTGTTGCAGTGACGGTGAATGGTTCCGGATCATCCCCATACATCAAACAAGTCAGAACGCTAAAATATCTAGCCAATGTCGAGACTGTGTCTGGAGGAGGGTTTCAGGTCTCAGTTTACAAGAATCCGGACGCTGTTTCCAACCCCGACGCCGACGGACTTTACCCGACCACGGGAACACTCACCGGAGTTGCAAGCTACCTACCTATCCCCGGAGGAATCAGGTTTTCGCAAACGGGCGCTAACGGCACTCCGGTTATCCGTGACTACACAGATGATGGAGCTACCTTTACTATTACTGAAGGTTTAAGTTCTAGCGAAACCACGACGACATTTATGTGGGATGCCACTGACCTATGTTGGGAGCGTATTGACCTCGTTGTCCAAAAATACAATGGTCATGTAATTTCCAAGAGGGAACTTACCTACGTTTATCAGTGCCTCAAAAAGGGAAACCCATCTGTGATTGTTGCCCGTAACGTGTTCCTTTTGAGCGAAAAAACTTTTACCTCTGCCAATGAATTCAGACTAGTCACAAATACCCCGGATCCTGATACATTCGGGCAGGTAAAGTTTCGGAACGATCCTGATTCAGGTTATGTTGTGAACAAGTTTTATAGTTCAGGTGATTTGACCCTCTTTGGCAGCCCAATCGACGCGTCATGGATTGGATCAAAGAAGCAAACTTTCCGGGCGATTACAGGCTCGCCCGCCAATCCAGGGAGCGCGAATGAAAATAATAGCGAATCTACGACATACGAATATAATTCAAGCCGGACCACAACCCGCCCAGATGCCGCGGGTAATCCAGTCACTGTGAGCGAATACCAAAATGGCTGGGCTTCCCCAAATTCTTCGGTTCCATCAGGGATTTTGGGCGGTCTGATCGCTGTCTTAAATGCTTCAGGAGCCTCTCCAGAATGGCAGCCAATGTCATCGCACATCCAGAGGAACTACTCAACTACTGAAATCTCTCCCAGTGAGTCTATGATTCAAACATCATTGTCTTATGGAACTAAGCCTAACTATGGCACTGGTTATGGGACAGCAGCCACGCAGGGTGTGAACTGGGGCGGTAGTTCTTTTAGCAGTCTGGATGGTGAAGGTAACGGCTCTGTTACATCATACGAACTCGGTGCGTACCACCCGGTCGCTTCAGGAACTTGGGGCGCATTCACGCCCGGGACACCATCCAACACAGTGGCTCCCACTGACACGGACATACGCATCATCACGGCAAACATTGCCAGCTACAGTTTCCCTGCTCCATCCGAGTGGACGAGGGAGGTTCTGATTACCAACCATGCCGGGCGCGCCTACGAGAGGCAGATGTGGATTCGCTCTGGTGGCAACTGGGTTCATGCCACCACCACCACCTTTGAATACCCCACCCTCTGGGCCGATGGCACTCCTAGGGAAACGGTAGAGAAAAAGGACGGGCGAGTGGTTTCCCGCAACTACACCGTCTCCGGAACTGAGCGTCACTCCTGGGATGAACAGGGAATTCAGACGATCACCATTACTGATCCCTTCGGTAGGCTCCTATCAAGCAAACGAGTTGGTGTTTCTGGCATTGGAGGTCAGCCGGACATTGTGACGACTTACAATTATACCCTCGGACTTCAGACCTCCCAAACCACCACGGGCGGGGATGTTTCCCGAACTCATACCACTATGGTAGATCTTGTGGGAAGGATGACATCCGAAACAGACACTTCGGGAGCAGTAACGTCCATGGCATACCCTAACAGCTTCACGACCGTGACCACCCATCCGGGCGGGGTGGTTCAGACCGAAGTTCGTGATATTGAGGGTCGCCTTGTTTCTAGCACAGGCAGTGCGGTTGTGGGTCGCTTTTATAAGTATAAAACTTTGGCAGACGGGAGTTCGGAGCTGAAGGTCATTACCGGGGATTCCGACGCATCGCCACGCTATGAGAAAACCGTCACGGATCGTGGCGGGCGACGGACCAAAACAATCATTCCCAATCCCGCACCGGCCGGGGGGGAGGCGACCACGAACTACAGCTACCATTCCGGCACACGTCGGCTGGCCTCTGTCACGGTTCCTGGCGATAGCCCGATGCTCTACAGAAAACCCGACCCTGGTTCTCTAACCCAACTTAGCGGCTACGATATGGGCGCTGACGGTCTTTCGGTCGATAGCACTGATCGTGTTACCGAATCAAGAAACTATTACGTTTTCGAAGACACTTTCGTTTGGCAAGTCTCTGAGAACAAGCAATATACCGATACCGCCGCAATTTCCAGTGTTACCAAGCGCTGCCTCCACGGTAAACCGAGCGGCAATGCGTCGAAAACAGTCACCATTGCGCCATCCGGGCTAGAAACCACTACGGTCACCACTATCGACCGGACGGCTAAAATACTCACCTCCACGGTGACAACCAATGCCGCCAGCAACCCGGCTATCTCGATAAATATTAACGGCACGACAGTTTCTCAAAGCAGCCATGAGGCCACAACGCCCACGACTTGGGAATATAACGGTCTGAGCCAGCCACTCAAGGAAACCTCACCACGCGGAGCCGTTAGCCGATACAGCTATTATCTCGATGGAAAACTCTGGACTACCACCGACCACGCCGGGCAAACCACCCGCTACGACTACTACGGCCCGACCCACCAATCCCATGGCAAGGTTTCCACGATAACCAATCCCAAAGGCAAAACCAATACCTATGCCTATACGCAAAGGGGCGAGCTGAAAGAGACCGCCGGAACTGCCGCCTACAAAGTCACTTACGAGTATGACCAATACGGAGCCAAATGGAAAATGTTTACTTGGAGAGATACCAATACCTCAGACCAGACCGAGTGGGTTTACCAGCCCGGCAGCGGTGTGCTTCAATCCAAAAAAGACGCCGATAACAAAGGGCCCGTCTATACCTACTTTCCGTCAGGTAGGATCGAGTCCCGCACTTGGCAAAGGGGAGCAGCTACCACCTACGGCTACACTGGAGAAGGTAGCCTCCAATCCATAACCTACACTGGTACCGTATCCACACCGAACGTCACTTTCAGCGACTTTAATCGCATTGGTCAGCCCCTGACCATCACCCAAGCAGGTCTGGGTACTGAGGAGCTCACCTACCATCCTACTACCGGTGAGCTCGCCAAGCGCTTCTACGATGGCAGCCATACTCTCCTCGCCGGTCTCGGCATCACATATCATGCACCGGATGCGGCAGGCCGCCCGGGCGGATTCGATCAGACCTCCGCCTCAAGTACCACCGTCACCCGATCCATCGATTACGCTTACGATGCCGCCACCGGCCTTCTGGATTCGGTAAATGAAGGCAGTGACAGCCATGTTTACGGTTACTTCCCGGATTCATCGCTGATCCGAACCATCACTAGCAAAAACAATGGCACGGAGGTGTTCAGACAAACTCGGGGCTACGATGCCCAGGCCCGGCTCGTAAGCATCCGCAGCTCAGCGGGGGCAGGCGGAACTGCGTCCATCTCCTCCTACAGCTACAAGTTCGATGAGCTAAACCGCCGCACCAAAAGCACCCTCCAGGACGGCGGCACCTGGAGCTACGATTACAATGACCGCTCGGAGGTAACAAGTTCGACCCGCCGCATCACAGCCGGGGGCAACTCGATTCCCGAACTGGGTGCCACCTACGATTATGATGGCATTGGCAACCGCACATCCAGCACCAGCCCGGTGATGGGCGACCATGTCTATACCGCGGATTCGCTCAATCAATACGATTCCATCACCACTGGCACCAGCCGCACGGCAATCGGCCGCGCCCCGCTGGGCTGGAACGACATTAAGATCAACGGGGAAAATGCGACCCGCACCGGGGAACTCTACCACCTTCCTATCACCTTGAACGCCGGGGAAAACGCCAACCAAGCCGTGTGGAAGGATGTAGTGGTCAGCAGCGCAAGCAACTCGGTTACTCTTCCAGCCAATCACTTCTGGTTTGCCAAGGCGACTACCGTCCCGGAATACGACTTGGATGGGAATTTGACAAACGACGGACGCTGGATCTACACTTGGGACGCGGAAAACCGCCTTATCCAGATGGAATCCATTCCCGCCAGCCAACTTCCCGGAGTTTCCGGTTACCCATACACCCGGATGGAATTCAAATACAACTGGGCGGGTCAGCGCGTTTCAAAATCCGTCACAAGTGGCAGTCCCTCGGCCAACCCTGTTACAACCCGCTATCTCCTCGACGGTTGGAATGTCGTAGCCGAGCTCGGAACAACTTCCTCCAAGCTCTACACCTGGGGCATTGATCTGTCCGATACCCTTCAGGGTGCGGGAGGTGTCGGAGGTCTTCTTCAGGTCACCGATAATTCAGCACCGATCACTACCCATCTCCCCTCGTATGACGGTAACGGGAATATTGTTGCTTGGACAAAGCAGGGGGATACAACCGCGACCAGTCGGCGCGAATACGATGCTTTCGGAAACACACTTGTATCTGAGGGTGTTCCACCATCTGACTACGGCTTCTCCACCAAAACGCAAGATGGTGGATCTGGCCTCTACTACTACGGGTATCGTTACTACGACCCCGTAACAGGCCGCTGGCCATCCAGGGATCCGATTGAGGAAAGGGGCGGAATAAACCTCTACGGCTTCGTTGGTAATGACGGGGTGAATCGGTGGGATGTCTTGGGATTAGTAAGATACATACTTTTATACTATTCGAAGGCTGATCAAATAGCTTTTAAGCAGGCTGCTGAAACCATGAAACGTGATATTGAAGCTGGTGGTAGCTTCGACCCCAAATGTGACAAAGTGATTCTCAAAGGTGCCCTCACTGCACAGGACTTCATTGATGCTTGGAACGAAGCTAAAACTGAAACAGATGGAGATGATCCAGATTTGAAAGTCCGTGAAGTTCGAGTATTCAGCCATTCTGGGCCGGGTATGATTTACATGAGTGGGTCTGATTTGGATACAAAGGAAATCGCTTCTTTGGCAGGTCTAAATTGGGTTGGACCGCTGGGAGAAGTAATTTGCCACGGATGCAACTCAGGGGTAAACAACGCAGCAGGTGAATCTGTATCGGGGACTCTTGCAGGAAGCCAAGGTGTAACAGGATTCGGACAAACTGGCTACAGCCAGTTCTCTGAGGTGCGGCATAAGCGTGGGTGGTTTACGCGTATAAACGGAAAGTCGGCTTCAGTCTATCTTTGGTCTTTTGGAGATGGGGGTAAATCAAATACCTTTGGATCGCCCAGACCCCCATCAGTTACACCGGCTCCAGCTCCCGGTGCTCCCTAGTCAAATATGTATAATATTATATCAAAGTTAGCCTTGTTGGGAGTTTTATTGGTTTTAGGTTATATGAGCTTTTTAATAATTATTCGTTATCCGGATAATCACGGAGCTGGTACTGGTGTTTTTAGGTGGATCTTTCTAGCTGTTGCATTAGTCGCTGGAGGTTACTTTTTTTCGAAAAATGGGTTTGCATTATCGGCTTTGGTTCTGGCATTGATTGGCCTTCTGTTGACTTGGGCAGTGGATTACCGAAATATTATGGTTGATTATGATAAATGGATCGTGAGAGGAATGCCGTCTTGGGGGGAGATTACTGATTCAAAGTGACAGATAAACTGTAGCCACCTTTTAAGCCAAAGTGATTGCCGGAGCGGAAAGGGAATTTCGGAGGCGCAATGAAGACCTAACGGGTAATCGGGCAAAACCAACCTCCAGAGCAAACCCCGCTCCCGTCACGCCATTATTATCATAGGGACAGACCTTATCGCTAGTCAATCAAAAGCTTTTAGATTCAGCAATTTCAGATCTAGTCGAAGCTCAAGATAAGTTTAGCTCTGATAATTGTCTCGAACAAATAACGAAGTAAAATGACATTCTCAAAAACAAGATTATTTTTTTGTATTTAATCTATACATAGCAATTAATATTGGTGCTGGATTCTCCCAGGCTGACCAGCAAAGTGAACAGTTATATCATCAAGTTTCTGTTCTGGTCATACCATCTTCTTTAAAAGTAAATATAGATGAGGAAGTTTTTCTAGACATTTACTTAGTGAATAGAAGCTCGAAAGATGTTTCAATTAATGTAAAAGGTTTGGCCCAACCAAATCGAGGATTGGACATTTCTCGTACATTGATCGGCCAACATTACAAAAGATCAGATGAGAGCGTAATTTCATTTAGTTCTTCGGAGTTATCTAGAAGTGTTGTGGGTGGATCACAAAAATTTAAGCTATCAAGTAATTCATCGACAAGAATTTCCCGGATCAAAGACTTCACCCCCATTTGGCGTGATCTCGCTGATCCAAGAATGTTTTCCGTTTGGCACTTAATCATCGAGATGGATGATAAGAGAGTTAGCGTCCCAAATCGGTCCTCGCCCGGTTTCGCTTGCGGTCGGTGGATTAGGCGGTTTTTTGCTCCCGCTCGTT
>JAULKP010083971.1:0-21036 GCA_032356005.1 Ulothrix subflaccida
AAACATAGCCCAGTGGTAGTTGTAGTAACAGAGCCTGAGTTAGTTAAGAAGCCCCCTGTGTTCCAAGTAGCCGCCAGTGTGGTGTTTTGAAAAATATGTTTCCCAGTATTTTGTGCGGTGTAGTTGAAAGTCTCATCGTCGAAAATAGTATCTGTCGAAATTCGTAATCTGTAATCCTTATCAGTTTCTGGAGAAAGCAAGAAAGGGGTAGTTGTAATTGTCCCAGCGTCATTTTCAGACGCAATGCGGATCGTACCTGTCTCTGCTGCGACGTTTGAGGTAACGACTGCTAATTGGTTATTTGAGTCTACTAGGGCAACGTTTGTTCCCCCGACTCCATCTTGTAAAACTGCCATTGATTAAGCTCCTATCAAGTAATTAAATTTAAAATTCCCGCTAACAAAAGTAGGGGAATTCCAATATGCGGTTATCACACTAGTGCTGGTCACAGATGCACTAACCGAGACATGATCCATCTCTGCTTCGTCCGCCAAATTCCCTTTTCCGGTATATGGCCCAACAGCTTGATTAATAAGCACTGGTTTACCCACAGATAGTCCAGACAAACCAGTAATTTGGAAAGACCCTGCGGTTTTCGCAGTTCCTAAATCCTTTTCGACAGAAACAAATACAGTTGAGGATCCAGCGGATGGGCCAATTAGCTGACCTAAAAAATTTATAAAATACCCAGAAGTAGTAGAATTGGCTACTAATAAGGGCTTTACGACTTGGCCAGTTATTGAGGGTCTAGTATTAGTTAAACCACCCGCTACAGTAGGACTTAAGAAATAAGTTTCACCTGCTGTTAATCCAGACAATCCCGCTACATAACCAGAGGTAGATAGTATAAAGTTGTTTGTATCTAGAACGGTAGAAACAATGCCAACTACCTCAGCACTCACAACATCATCTGCCATTGCAAGCGTGTAAGTAGTGCCAACTAAATAAAGTGCATTACCAACACTAAATCCATGAGAGGATTGCGTAACGTATAGCACTAATGTAGTTGATAAATTATTCCCACTATTATTTTTAAAAACCATTTACTATGTTCCAGAAATATTACCGATACTAGATTTAACAGTCCACCCAGTATTAGTGGTAGTACAAATTACTGCCACAGCATCATATGTATTAGTAGATTGTAAAAATCCACCAGTACCACTAGTTGTGGCTTGGTTGCCAAAGTTTATGACTTGGGAAGCGTTTTGAGCTAATTTCCAACCACCAGCACCTTTGCCAACAAGCTCAACTACCTGACCGACAGTTGCAGTGGCAGGTAATGTAACAGTGACAAGTGAAGCATTGTTAGTTATATAACCGTTATCTACAGCGGCAGATTGAGAAGTGCCAGTTACTTCAGTCCAAGTGAATGAGCTACCGGCAGCGGCGTTAATAGTAGTGCCAGTGATGGATAAATTAGTCCCAAGCGTTAGGTGTCGATAAGCTGTGGCACTATCATCCCAGAATAGTAATCTATCTGCGTTTGGATCAGTTTCACCAAAATCAGTAGGGCCAATGTCGCCAGTCAAATCAGTAAAAGCAAGCCCAGTCCCATTAATTTTATACAATTGACCAGAAGGAATATTTATTGCGCCGTTATCATCAACTGTAGCTAATGAGTTTTGTACAAGTTTCCCAGTAGTAGAATCAAATCTTGTGATTGCATTATCTGTAGAAGAAGTAGGCCCGACTACTGCCCCATCAATATTTGTTTGGACAATTACCCAGTTTGCACCCACACCAGCTTGCGTTCCAGAAGAAGTAGAGTCAACAGTACAATAGAGTGTGTCCCCGACCTCTACGTTGATACCAGAGCCGCCACCGATTTTACCGGCAACACTTACCTTATAAGTATGCCCAGCACTTGCGGCAGGATAGTTAGGGTTAGCAGAACAGTCAATAACGCCTTTGAATTGCATCGCGTCGTTTGCATCCAACAAGCTGTCCGCATAAGCTTTTGCCGCCGCCGCCGTTGGCAATTTTGACGCTGATGCAGATACCGATAGATCAGTTTCTAAAGCAGTACCAGAGACACCTGTATTCAATACAGCAGAAGTAAGGGTTTTGTTTGTGAGGGTTTGAGTTGTTGTCAAACCGACCATTGTAAAGTCGGCATCAGGAACGGTAATTGTTCTAGTTGTAGATGTGGTTATACCGGATAAACCTAATACAATTTTCTTTGTAGTATCAGAGTTATCAAATAATTCAAATTTATTCGACGCAATAGAGAATGTGTTCGTGTTGCCAGTTAAAGTTTTATTAGTTAAAGTCTCAACACCAGCTAAAGAAGATAATGTCTGCGAAGCAGTAGGTAATGTAAATACCAAAGTACCCATGGTAATAGTAGGGGTTGCACTTGCTGTTAAAGTAGTTAAACCACCAGTCAAAGTTAAGGCACGTTGGGTAGTGCCACCGGCTATGATAAACCCATCAGCACTATTAGTTACATCTAAATTGATTGCGTTATTCTTAAATACCATTACTCTCTATCCCCTAATAAAATTTAAAATTCCCAACGGCATTCCATACAACAAATACATTATTTGCTACAGCGCATTGTACTGTTATTGTATCGCCTTTTTTCTCCGACAGTATGTAACCAGAACTACCTACCGTAGTCATAGTTTCCCCAAAATATATTACTTGGCCTGAATTTTGTGAAATTCTAAAAGTACCGCCATTTATATCAAACACACTAAAAGCAGCACCATATGCAAAAGTAGCTGGTAATGTTAAGGTACACATTGCAGGATTATCAACATGATAACCATTGTTTGCTAATACTGGACTTGTAGTGCCAGCAATATAATTCCAAGTTAATGCCCCAAGCCCAGGTGCGCCATCCACCCCCTGCGCCCCGTCTGCCCCCATAGCACCTTCCGGCCCTTGCTTTGCCAATGCGATAACTTTTATCTCATTATCAGACAGCACTATTTTACTAGAAGGCGTATCACCAGAGGTAATATTAATTACACCAACTTTGGTTTCTTGTATTACTATTTGGTTCTCATTAGTCACGAGTAACCGCCCAACTTACAGTTATTAACCCAACAAGTATTTCTTCTTCATCTGTAGCTGGTGGTTTTAATTTAATACCATAGTAAACATTACTATGAATTAATAACAAAGTTTGTTCTGTTGTGGCATGAATTGTTATTACACCTTGATCAGTTAATGTTATTTCGTCATCATCACTAGATAGTGTTAGAAGAATATCTTCATCTTCTACTTTTCTACGGAACTTCATGGTGCAGCTATAACCTGTCAGGTCAATAGGATTACCAAGTTCACCACTTTCAGTATCCGGTTCATTGTATGTGAACTGAAAATTCCAAGGTTTACCCTTGGCTAACGGGAAATTATAAATTGGTGGCTGAAAAACTGTAGACATTTATCCCCTCGCATAAAAATAAAGCTAGTGTATAGCTGATTTAATTATAAATCAAACACTAGCTTTTATTTTTTATTAAATTAACTACTAGCCGATGTTAGTTAATTTGACGATAGCATCTGTTTCTTCAATTTTAATATCAATTCTTGCAGTCATAACAAAAATCAATTCACGGCTACGGATGAATTTGTCACCTTCCATAGTGATATTTCTTTGGATACCAAAGATAATATTTCTAGGGTCACAGTAGAGGACAGAAGCGTCAGGCATTCTATGAGCAGATTGAAGTTTGTAACCACCAACCGATAAAGGTTGATCACCTACAAGTAAAGCATCACCATAACCAGTTTGATGAGTAGCCAAAGCATTACGGTAATCAACTTCTGCATCAGAAGCAACGAAATACCCTACTTTGGATTTGTCATCACGATACTGTTTAGGCAATTCTTTGATTGTGTTAATCAAATAATTGGCTGTAAGAGGGTTACTAGCGGCATCACTTGTGTGAGCAGTAGCTTGTTTTAAAGCACCATCACGCAACGCCAACCAAGCATCACCACTTGTGGTATCACCATTAAGTAAAAGGTCTTCAAAATCCAGTGCAACTCTATCAGCTAACAATGTAAGCATAGTGTTAGTTAATTGGTCACGCTCAATGTTGTCTTCAAGCATCTCATAACGAACTCTCATCTCAGTCATTACTTCGACGGTGTTAAGAGTTACTTTGGAAGTCGTAGGTTTAGCACGAGCAGCTTCAGTAAGGTTTCTACCATCAAACACGGCGGTGGAAGCAGCAGCGTCTTGAGAAGCAGGTTGCATTACACGAGAGCCGAATTTAATTTTGTTGATTTCCATACTAGGGCTGTTCATAGGAACTGTACGAACTTTTCCCAACATTGTTGGTTGTTCTTGCAAAGTTCTAATGAATCTGTTTGACTGATCAACAGTCAAAAGACCACCATTAGTAGAAAGATCAGATAAGATAAAATCTGCTTTTTGAGTAATATTCATTTAATTAATTCCCCCTCGAAATGTATTCATATTCTAAAATTAACATACTTTATAATTGTTTGCTTAGAATTAGTAGCCGATGATATTAGCTAAACTTTTAGCAGTATAGGCAGCGTCTTCCTGATTTGCTGCTTCCTCTACTTTAGGTGCTTCTTTGCGTGTTTCTTCGTCCGTAACTTCAGCACTTCTACGACTTTTTGAAACACCTTCTAAAGTATTAAGTCTTGCATCTTGCTCTGCTAATTGATCCCCGACCCGACCAAGAATTTCATTTTTCGTAGCTACTAGTTTTTCATCCAAAAGTTTTGCAATCGAAGTCAACAAGTCATCAGACTTTTCAACTTCTGCAACTTCTTCTGTCACTTCAGCCGCATCTTCAATAGCTTCCTCGGTAGCAACTTCTTCATTAGTTTCTTCTGTAGCTGCTTCTTCTGCAACTTCAGTTTCTACAGTCTCAGTTGCATCTTCGGTAGCTTCAGCTTGTAATTCTTCTTCTACTACTTCATTTGCTAAATCTTCAATCAACATATCAAATTGTCCCTTCATGACATTATCATTCTTAACCATCTGTGCAGCGGCTACTAACCAGTCGGCCATATCTACAGCCCCTTGTTTAACAGCTTCATAATCGCCTGATCTCATCGCATTTCTTACAAGAGTCCAAAAAGCATCACTAATTTCACAAGCTCCAATAGGAATACCATCGCTGGTAGCTTCCTGAACGATCTCATTCAAATCAGTTGAACCACTCGTGTAAGAAACCCAATAGTCATATTTTTTAACTAGCTCTGGATACTTTGACTCCAAAGCACTTTTAAAGGTATTGGTCATTTCTTCCCCTAACTCACCGAGGTATATATACATACCACTTTTATTACCTGATATACGCTGCACATTATTTGGATACTTGTCTTCAAAGTTAGATTTCGCGATAATGTAATTATCATCTTCTTCAATTACATAATCGGCAAAATTCATACTTGCCATGTATTCGGCAGCTTGTTTTTCCGTATAATACTTTTTACTGAATTCTATTTTTCTAATACTAACTTCATCTTGACCATCTATTTGATGGTGATTTGGCCTAGTAAGAGGTTCTTCCGACATAACATCAGATTTTTTGGTATTAACTAAATCAAATAGTTTACCAATTAATGATTTAAATTCGTTTTCTTCAGATTTAACAACTTTAAATGGTGTTTGATTCGCGCCATGCTCAACCAAAGATACATGTGTCGGTTCAACATCTGTTAAAAACCGTACAAGTTTTTTAGTTTTATAGTCTTGTATTTTCATATACCCCGATCCAATAGTCATTTTAATTATAATTTATTTTAGTAGAAATGTTTAAAATTATTATTTTAAAGGAACATTCTATGCGAATGCCCAAAAGTTTTTTCTGTAGCTGTCCCTCTGAGAATTTCGTGAGAATGCCCTAAGTCCTGAGAGGTTCTACCAGACTTAACCCTACCTTCATCATCATATTCTAAGAAGTACAAATGATGATGATCTTCGTATTGCTCTGTTTTACCAACCCCAGCTTTCGCAACTATTACTTCTACAATAGCGGGAACCATTTTTACTACGCCCTCGAAAGAATACCCAGCATATTTACCAGATTTTACTTCTTCCCATAATTTAGGATCATCAACTTTAACGCCAAGCACCCATGCGCCTTCGGTATAATATGGATCATCCTTTTCAGCGATGAAACTTTCTATTGGGTAAGATCCATTACTAATATTATTGTGGTTGGTATCAATGCGTTTTTCTTTATCTACTTTTTCCATGAATCTTTCAGCCATTAGTTTTACATCTTCGGCTGTCATGGCGTCACCATAGGTATCAATAGTATTAGGAGCGTAAACTTCCCCATAAACTATTTGTTGATCTTCATCAAGTCTTTTTATGCTTACGCGATTCTCTTCTGAAAACTTCATTATAATTTCTCTTCTACTGTATCTCTTTTAATTATACAAAATTATTGACTTCTACCTTCTAATGATATAAGATAAAAAAAAACCTAGCCATTTTAGGCTAGGTAGAGTGTGTGCGTAGAATTTTAATGTTAAGGACTTTAACCTACGCTATAATTGTAAAATATAATTTAGAATTTGCTTGGAATAATGGAAAACAAAGAGAAAAGAAATCTCATAGCTATGGACGCGCACTTTAGAAATGCTGGTTCACATAAGACTTCAAAGAAAGACAAAAATAATCGCAGCCGTGAGAAGTATAAAAACTCCTTAATCAGCCGCGATTATAAAAATTATGAACCTGACGAATAGATTACTTTTTAAAAGCGTAATCTAATTTATTATCTACGAACTGGCCATTGCGATACCGTGGTAATAGATAATTACTTCTAGTATTCTCATCAGCCGAAATTGTGGTAAGCCTCATATCAGTATCATATGTAAGTTTAAATTTACCCTTTTTTGAAGCTTTATTACTTGCTGTGATAGGGTCTTTGAAAACTTCTACGTTCTCACCATTAACAATTGCATTGGAGCATTTAATAGCAAAGTTAAAAGTATCCCTATCACATTTTTGAAGTAAAGCTCCACCCATACCAAAGACAATATTTGAAATCGCGAAGCCCTGTAGGATCATAGAGTCACAGATCGCATTAATACTTTGTGGGTTTACTCCGTCACCCTGTAATATTTTTACATGCTTCAATACTTTAAACCCATTCGCTGAGGTTGTATAGCCAAACTTGTCAGCTAGAATATTTAAGCATTTCATTACAACTTCTTTAGGATCCCCAGAGTCGGGTCTGATGACAACGGTTGCACCTGAATCTATTACTTCCTGCCGAAGCTGAGTACCCCATAGGTTCTCACAGGCATTAAAGACATCATAAGAATCAGAAACTACAGACACAATCTTCCCATGACCACCATACTGCTCTAGCATATTTCTGTAGGCATTAACTTCATTATCTTTGCCCCAGACTGTTATTGTGGAGTGTTCAGCAGCAGGAACCGATTGCCCAGCCATAAAGACATTATAATATTCCCTAGCAGCCCAAATAGCTTCTAGATTATCTGTCCCTTTGAATTGGGTTAAGTGAGCCATGCCACCAAGCATGGATGATTCGGAAGAGGAAACACCTCTTGCCCCAAAATCATGTAGCATATAGGGAATTATTTTAAAAGCTGCTTCTTCACCGTCAGTCCTAACTAATGCCTTGACTAAATCTTTTTTAATTCTATTAGAGATAGTTGCAACAGTGGTTGGATACCATACCCGCATTAGTAGAGTTTCCATGTAATTAGTCAACCAATAGCAACTTGTGTCAGTATTCCGAATTGTCATAAGAACATTACTATTTGGGACTTCGTAACCTTCTGCAACCGAGCAAATTTCAATAGGCAGATACCCATGATGTGCATTAAGAATATGCATCCAACCAGATTCATTAAATGGTTCGCCATGCGCGAGTAGTACTTCTTTTGCAAATCTAATATCTTCATAAGTTATTTTATTCATTAAGTATTTTTTAATGTAGTATTGAAGCCCAAAGAATACCACATAAGGGGAGATGTTACTCCCACGGGATTCCATATAAGAGTATATTTCAGTAGTTCCTTCTGGGTATTGTTTCCAGTGACTCGCTTTATAAGAGTCTGTCATTAATATTAATGGTAAGTTCATGATTTCTCCTAACTAATAAATGATTCAATAATTTCATAGTGATCACTGAATATTTGTGACCGTAAACTTTTTAAAGAGTCTTCAGGTATCCAATGTACAGAGGATGCATCATCCCCAGCTTTAACGTCGGAGTTTATTAATATCGGTAAATCTACAGTAAAAGCATGAGTTATGATTCTACCTCTTAGTGATCTTTCTGGGGAATCAAAGACCCTTGGGGGCAGACTAAAACTATTAAGCGCAATATTCGTTTCCTCAAACAACTCCCGCTTTGCTGCATCGGCGATCTTTTCATACTCATTAATAAACCCACCAGGCAAAGCAAATAACCCTTTAGATGGAAATGCACCTCGTTTAATAAGTAGAATATTGCCGTTGGATCTAACAACAATATCAACAGTGTTATGGATGACTGGAAATGGTGTACCAGCCCAAGATTTCTTGTAGGAGTCAATGAAACGGTGTTCTTCTGCTAGATTGAAATACTCCTCAGTTCTTTCCAGCTTGTATTTCTTTAAGAAAGCTTTTGTTGGCTCTGGGATACCGTAAATTAAATCCGGTGAATGATTAGTAAAGAACAATTCTCGAAGTTCAGTAGAGTGAATCAAATGAGTGTTTGTTTGTGGAACTTCTTTATATTGGTATCCTACAGGGTTGGCCACCATAGTTTGTTGCCAACTAGAATCCTTTTCATGGCCATACACACAGCCAGTTTTCATAACCGCACCATCAATAGTATTATAAAGTATAGATCTTAAATCTCTAGACCATTTATCGTCACTACCAATGGTATCTTCAATAAAGGCAAATTTTATCTTACTCGTATCAACATTATTTTTAATATTATTAAGGAGCATAGTTTTACGGTCTTCACTGGAAAACGGATTCCGGCAATCCAATGATTTATTATGTGACCCAATAACAATTAATAATTCTTTAGATCTACTAATAGCATGTTCAATTAACCTCATATGACCATCATGGAATATCTGAAATCTTCCAACAATTAAACCAACGTCGTGCATCTATTAACCTTTCTGAACAAATGTAGCTGTATATACTTTTAATACTAGTTCGCCGTTCTCATTTATAGAAAAGTCAGCCTTGTCACCAACTGATATATCTAACTGCTTCCGTATTGACTTTGGGATCACAACTTGGAAATGGGTGTTAATTGTACGCATCACAAACCAACCTTACTCTAACTTGAAGTAAATATAATATTTATTATTTTATTAAACTACAGCTTTATATTTTTGGCAAGCAGGAGTTGAGATGCCTTACTACTTGGCACTTTCCGTTACCGGATTGCCCGAATTCGCAGGAATTGTGGCAGAATATATCCTCTGAATCAAACTTTCCATAGCAAACGGGGATTATAAGCATACAGAAGTCGCAGTGGCTCTTATCGTTGTACTTTGTCAGCTCATACTGGTCAAAGCATCTTTTACATGTTAATAATGTCTTAGGCATATGCCCTCACTTTCTTTTGCAATCGGTCGCAAAAATACTATTGACTGCAACATCATAATAGTATACTTTAAAACTAAGGTCTGTCAATTTACGCGAAAGGATAAGAAAAATGGCTAAAACGGGTACAAAAACAAATAATTATACAAAAGAAGTAACAATTCATTCTGAGGTAAATAACCGTACCCAAGAAGATAAACTCATTCTATCTATGGATGATTTTAAAAATGCAGATAAAGATACTAAGGTACTAAAAATTAAAGAAGCTATTTTAGCAGATACAAATTCTTTTATTCATCAACTGAATAAAATTATTACTATTTATGTTGGTGGCCCAGAATTAAGATCTTTCTATTCGGATATTGGTATTCAATTAACAGCACCATATCTTGATTATGATTTGACCTTAATTGCAGAAGCTATTCTATTGGATGCAACAATTAACTTATCCCCACACCCAGAGAATTCGGCCCCATTAAAAGGGATTAGCTAATGCGTAATTTGATTATCATTAGAGGTCTCCCAGGGTCTGGTAAATCCACGTTGGCTAAGATATTAGTTAAACTTGGCTATAGGCACTTTGAAGCCGATATGTACCACTATAAGAATGGGAAGTATGATTGGCAACCAACTAACCTTTCGGATGCCCATAACTGGTGTCAGCAGAGTGTTAGGATTGCCTTAGAGAACTCTCATGATGTGGTTGTGAGTAATACTTGTGTTGATGACAAAGCATTACAGCCGTACCTTGAAATAGCTGAGTCATTTAATATCAAGCCTTTAATACTTATGATGCAAAGTAAATTCGCTGGGAATATTCATAATGTCCCAGAAGATGTCATTGAAAATATGACAACGAAGTTACTTGGAAATTTTGGAGTTGGCTACTAAATGAGTTTGTGTATTAACTGTATTAATTTTCAAGAGGCCGATAGTATACAATATTCGAAATGCAAAGCTTCTGAGCAGACTACAAGGGAAGAATCCCCAATAACTGGTGAAGTTATAGTTAAGACTACATCTTACCACTGTTCAACCATGCGAGAATGTGAGCATTTATGTGGTAAGTCTGCTAAATTATTTGAAATTAAACCAGAGCTAGAACCGAAATCCAAATTAACTACTGCAATAGATGCAGTAAAGAGTTTAAGTTCACCGTTCACTAGAAAGATCAATTTAGATGATTGAAGAATCACCTTTGTCGATTATATTAGCTGTAGTGATACCAATGCTGGCTGGATTCTCGGTTGTTGGAACTGTGTCGGTGGTAACTTACAGGAATGAAATACTGCATGATTTAGTTGGCTTAAAGTTAAAGCTGCAAAGAAGACAACCACCTAGGTGTGAGGATTGCGTACATTATATTCCAGACACCAGATTTAATACATTTCATAAATGTGATATTGAGCCAAATAGCCACTGTAGTAACCAAAGAAATTTCTCTTTTTGCTGCGGTGAAAATGGTCGGCACTTTAAAAGTAAGATTGTAAAAGTTCCAGAGCCGCCGAAACCTCCGAAACCAAAGCCAGCAAAGAAGAAAGAAAATCCTTGCGAAGATTATAAAATTAATTTAGATTGACAAATTCATTTCATTTAGTTATTATAATAGCAGTTACGTAGGTATGAGCGGCATCTTTCCTTCTTTCAATGCCGCTTGTATCTCGTTTAGAGGCTAAAAATGTTTGATAACTCACTTGGTATAAGAAAACAGAATATACCAGAAGATTATACAGATGACCTATGTATAAAGAATATAAAAGGTATAGACTTCGATCCGTGGATATCAGATGCCGAACTTGAATTGCTATTGCAAGATGCTCGGTTTACCAGCCACTTATATAGTCAGGTTAGATGCATTATAGGTGGAACAATATTTGATCTCATCGTGCCTCAACAAAATTTAAATACGCTACTGTTCAAGTTTGAGCGGCAGTTTTGGCAAGTAAATGGTGTCTATGTTGTAAAGGTTGGTTCATATATAGGTGGGTTTAGCCGAGAGTATAAATATATGTGTAACGCAATACTTGTAGGTCATAATTTTGATATTGGAGATATAGACACTAAAAACACAATTAAAAATAGAATTAAAAGAGCCAGAGAACAGCATCTAATGTTCCCTGCTAATTATGAGGAAATGGAAAGGAGAGTGATGAACTTATGGGATTAAAAGATATAGTTTATTGGGTACAGGTATTATTACCAGCATTAATAATTGTAGGTATAATGATAGTCACCTCAGCGATTGCGCTGCCAATAATAAGTTGGATTTACTTCGGTGAAGTTAAAGATTTATTAGTCCCAGCTAGAAGTCTACTTGTTGGACTACCGCTTCTCATATCTTCAGTAGCACTTTTGGTAAAAATACAAAATATGGACTCAAAGTGATTTGCATGCTTGATTACTTTTTATTCATACTATTACTGTTAATCATCCTAATTTTACTACGGTGGCTGTAATTGTATTATTACACTAATGTTCTTTATAAAATTCCAAAAGCAACTCGAATTATCACTAGGGGTTTTAGAATAATGGCAACAGAGCAGTACGAGATTACCAGAACTACACGATCAAATATACCTAACTATGGGTCATTAGGAGAGACTTTTAAAGCTGGTATGGCCTTAGCTAGAGGCCAATGATGTACTACCACTCCAATATTATAAATATAAACCGTAAGAAATCTATGGATGCAAGAGCAGACCAAGCTAGGTTCATTAATGAGCTGCAAGATGAAATGAAGGGCTTTATAAGTGCTGGTTATAACACAGGTCGTAGCCTTGTAGGTCAGTCTGGTTGGGTAACAACCAGATCAATGGATACAAATATTGGCATGTCACCGACATTACCGCCCCTACCGAGAAACGCTGGCTCTTACATTATTACAGTAGATGATAGCGGGAATGTAGAATGGACTAGACATGTACCTGTATAAGTCACTATCTAATAAGATTATATTTGATAAATTGGTAGAGAAGTCACTATTTCAAGAGGTTAGATTATTCCCAGCTTATCGAACCTTTACATATAATAAACACCTCTATCCAATATTTACTTACCAACAAGTACTTGAATTACTAGAGATTTTATAATGTACCGCCACTGTAACGCTTACAGGACTCCAGATCTCAATAATTATGGATGGAGATTACTTATTAAACATGGCTGGATATTTAACAATAACAAATCTTTCCCAGCTTTTTGGAGATACCAAGGTTATGGTGAAGCATTAACAGAAGCTAGTGCAATCAATAAACTGCACCAAGAGCTGCTAAAAACTACCGGCATAGGGCGAATATCAATTAATACTCAAACTAGAGAAATACTCGGTGCTAATTCTAATATTAGTAAGGCCGAAGAGTTTGTGAATATAAAATTGAGAATAATGTGAAAGTTTACAGATTAATAAATACTAACCAAGCCATGAGAATGTTTATTTATTCTAAAGGTTGGATAAGAGTAAATTATCACCATTTTGATAATTCATACAAATACGGCCAAACGGCTTGTTCTTATTACAAGAAAGGTGTTTCCGCAAAAGATGTAATGTTAGAAAGTGCTTATAAATTTGAACTTCACCGCACCGTAGCAGAATTCACACAAGTGTTTGACGAATGTACTAGGCTTGCCAATGTATAGATTTACTAATACAATAATAAATAGAAGAATGACCATCTTCAAGTATGGCTATATTAGAAGGTCATATCATTTTTTCAAACATTGTGAGTATGGTCAAAGCCCAGACGGTTATGATTATCAATTTGTGAAAGCCTTCTCTGAGCCAATATCACTTGAGACTGCGTACTTTAGGGTAAAAGATGTACCACTATATGAATTTTAGCCCCACTCCGAAAATTGAATTACCTTCATTATTTTATGATGGAATCCCACCAACTTCACCAGTTATTCTACCTAGTTCTTACTATGCTTACCATTACGATGATAACGATGATGGTGGCCGTCGTAAAGTACCACTCTACATGAAGATATTCATCATTGTTTACGTGATCCACACCATAGAATTAGGAATAAGAATACTATCGTCATTTCACATAGGTCATTGAATGTATAAATTTACAAATATTGAATTATCTAAAGTAATGTTCTTGCGCCAGAATAAATGGTTCAGAACAAGGAAAGGCTGGTATTTTTGGAAAACTACACTTATAATGAGTGGGTGTTATAAACTTAAAAGTGCTTTGAAGCTACAATTTGCAATTGCCGAGAATGGCAATGTATAGGCACTTCGTAGTTTCAGAACGCCTA
This sequence comes from Ulothrix subflaccida, assembly GCA_032356005.1. Taxonomy (NCBI): domain Eukaryota; kingdom Viridiplantae; phylum Chlorophyta; class Ulvophyceae; order Ulotrichales; family Ulotrichaceae; genus Ulothrix; species Ulothrix subflaccida. The sequence goes on from JAULKP010083971.1 coordinate 13,799, forward strand.
GCCCTCCGATATATTGTCAGTAAAGGGTGGCAGCACTTAGAGTCAGGTAATTACACATGTACAATGCATCACAAGTGGCATGGCGGTATGTTTTCAATACTTGAGGCTTTCCATATAGAACTCGAACTGGACTCATCAGATGTATAGACATCAGAACTTAGGATTTAAACGCTTCGAGTATTACAAAATGATAGTTGATTATAAAAATACCAACCCTTTTGGTGGAAAAATGTATAAATGGCATTATGACCCAAAAACTCACAAGATTGAATGCTCACATTGGTTCATAGACACCTTATGTATTAAGGTAGGGAAGAGAGCTGTTGGGTATGCAACTATCACTACAAGGGCAAAGGGATTTGAAAGTGTACGGATATCATAACTTTCCACATATTTATTTCTCCCCGTTGGCATTGTTTTTGATACGTTGGGGCTGGTATCCTGTGAAGAATTCTATATGCTTCTACAATAGGGATTTCAGTGATGAAATAAAAAATATTATGGCAGCGTCAAGAATACAGAGCTTTGTAAATGGTGTTGTTATTGAGGTCAGGAATGTATAAACTATCCAATGTTGACCAACTATTAAGGCGTAAAGGTTTTGAACTAATAACAACAGGGTTCTTTAAGGGCTTTTACTATTGCAAGCGCAGCGGCCAAATGCTATGGTCAGATGGGGAACGAGTGACCGATAGACATTTAAAGGCATAAAGTGTATTATTATAATAATTTACATAGCTATAAAGAGTTTAGTGCATCTAAGAACGGTTGGTTTTGGCTTATGGAGTACTCTAATAAGTTATGGTATTACCAGTACAAGGATGGTCAAAGTTCCTGCTTATACCCTATTGATGGTGCATATAATTTTTTAAGGAATATGCAGTAGTGTATAGATTTTGTAATAGAAATCGACAAACCGAGTTTAGCTATTATTGGTTTTTTGAACGACTTCTTTTAAGGTACGGATATCGTAAAGGGTCATACCCAAGGGAATGGGTTTCCCCGAACGGGCTTGCTAGTTTCGGCATAGATGAAGTAATCCGAGAGTTGACACACCACCTAAATACAACTGAATTTACTGATCCCAAGTATGAAGGATGGTACGCTGAAATATACTTTAGGATGCTATGATGTATAAATTTAAAAATCATGTCCAAGCAATGCGGATAGTTATCTACGAACACGGTTATATTAGAGGTGACTACCATTGGTATGAAGAACTTGAAGATTGTGAAGATAGAACGAGTGATAACTACTTACTAATTGATGGGGATGAAGACTACATGAAAGATTTATGGGGTGCTTATAAAGAGATTTATGGCATAACCATCGAGGATATTAAGAGACTAGTCAATGTATAAGTATACTAATAGATTAATAAAAAGGCAGAGAAAGAGTCAGATCCACGATCTGCTGCAAGCTCATCTTGTCCACCCTGGTTTGTATAAAATTCATAATACTTATCTATACAAAGAAACCGCCCCAAGGATTAAATGCAAGGATGGTTATGAATTCTCAGTGCAAGCGGGTAGCTTACTATACTCAGAACCGAAAGAGAACCACGGCCCCTACGAGGCGGTAGAAGTCGGGATATTCAACTATATTCATGGTGACGTTCCAGAAGCTTGGTTGGATTACATAGAACATGGTGGTGAAGTTACAATTTTTCCGTATATTCCAATTGATTTAGTAGTTGACTTTATATGGAGTCATGGTGGTATGGATGTATAAGCACCAGAACAACCGGCAATTAAAAAGTAGATGGCATTGGTATCTTGTTAGTAGGGGCTGGGCGCATTGGATTCAGGTGAATAGAGATGGATCGGAGCTTGACTTCTATACTAAATGTCAATTTAATTTGACTTATTCACTTAGGAATGCTTGTATCGCGCAGCATTATTTAAGTCTGGACAAAAACCCTAGTTGGGGGCATGTGTATAACTATGTTTTGAAGAAAGGGTTTCATTTAGATTTTAAATTATTAAAATACCTACAAAACCCAACTCGTGGTGTGCATTATGTATAAATATGATAATTACACACTCACTATTAAAGATGCCATTATTTGGCTGTCCAAAAATGGTTGGCGGCGAAATGGTGATATGTTTGTGTATACGAGCGGTTTTTCGATCTGCACTTTGAGAGAGGCACTACGACGAGAATTAGCTATACTGTACCCGTTCCCCGTATTCCTGTATAGAAAAGGGGGTAAATTTTATGTATCGCCTATGTAATCAACAAACTGCCGAGAGGCATTATTTAATCTATGTGCAGTTGCTGTGGTTTTCACCCTATAGTATGCTGTTCTTTGTACCAGCAATGGATAGAATGATTGGGCAGAAGTATGTTTATACACATAGGGAAGCAATGGCGGAGAGTTTTATTTAAGATGTATAGATACACTAACCTTAAGCAAGCAGCAATAAAAGAAGATGTCTGGACTTACCTTCGTGGGCAGACAACACTAACTTCTCATATTCTGAATGGACGCCCACATACACTGAACATGTGAGGATTTACATCATGAGGAATGTTCATGTATAGATATTGTAAAAACCCAAGTAATATGAAATTGCACTTCTTTTTAATTAATAACAACTGGAGTACCGAGGTTTCCCAAGGGTCAGTCTTTTACCAAAAGACTTTAACTTATGTCTTACATGATGCTGTTACAGCAGAAAAATATATACAAGCTAACCGAGTAGACTTTGGAGGGCTATTTAGCTGTCCATATTTAGAAGATATTCATGATCATGTAATGGATAATCCACCCCCGCTCGGTTTATCTAGTTATGAAGGTGGTTATGTATAGAAAAACAAATAATCAAACTATTACTAATTATTTATCTAATTATTTAATTAGAAATGGTTGGAGATTCAATGCTGCAAGGGACTGCTTTAGGAATGAAAAGCTGCAATTAGCGTACTATATGATAGATGCAGTTTACTTTGAAGCTAACCGGCCCTTTAAAGTAAACAAAGAAAGATTAAGGGTAAATATCCTCGTCCTCCCAGAGCTTCAAAAAAGAGGTAAAGAGATTTTTATAGTAATGCTTTAATTAGGAAATGCGAGAAAATTGATGTATAATATGAATAATTTAAGCACCCGCCAGAAAATCTTTCTGATTAAGAAAGGATACCGTCCTTACAGTTGGCATTGTACCCTTTGGTATATGAATGGTTATAAAAATTATGCTTACTTCTTTAGGGAAGACCTCATTAAAGATTATAGATTGGTTTAAATAATGTATAGATTCAACAGTATCGGCACTAATTATGTGATAGTGGAGAATTTTATCTATAACCACGGTTATATAGCCACTGAAAAGATAAACATATACGGCGATAGGTTGTATGTGAAGCCTATAAGTGAGGGTGGAATACTTTACACAAGAATTGAAGCTGCCAAGAGAATACTCCCAATGAGTGTACGTAATGGCGATGAAAAGACTATTCCAGATATAGTAGCAAATATTAAGTTACTTTATAAGGCGATGGATCGTGTATAAATATAGTAACTTATACCGTAATAGACTCAACGTAGACGATATCTGGCTCCGTCGGTCATTGAAACTTGGGTATACTACTAACTCTAGGAACGAGATTATGGATAAAGTATACAAAGAATATTCTGAATACTGTGGACAGAATTGGAGTGGGTCTTACTATGCAAAAGACGATCTATCTTTAGCAGTACTTTTTGGGGTGTTTTAATGTATAAATTTACTAATTTTAATCGTAAAGGTAGATTGAATGAGCGTTACTGGTATAGAATACTTATTAAATTTGGGTATAGACCATACGAGATTGCACTACAAGACGATGGTAGACACTATAGCTTTCGAATAGTTAGATATAAAAGAGCATGTTTTGAGACCAGCTATGAAGAATCCATAAATCAAATAATGGATTGGGTACATTTAGAGCATCCAGATCTTTGCTCTAAATGGGAATACAGTACCAACTATTACCCTAAAAAAGATGCCTCTATACCAATATTAGTTGGGATATTTTAATGTACAAGTTTACTAATTTTTATTCAGCAAGCCGTAATAATTACTGGACTAGAGTTGCCATTAAGTTAGGATATACCGACGGCGAAAAGTGGATTAGATACAAAGGCTTCACTAGTGTGTACGCACATAATAAACATTTCGTACTTCAAGAAATTAGAGATAGAATAATTATAGCTCACCCAGAATTAGCACCAGAAAGCTTCCAATACTATTTCTCTGACCAAACGAGCGTTCCAGTAACGATAGGTATTCGTTAATATGTATTACTACAGAAATTTAAAACTAAGCCAAGAGCAGTTTCTGATGCGGCTCGGTTGGTTGTACACAGAAGGACAAAATTATTACGATGACGATAGTTATGGAGCAATGTGCTGGTTCCGGCACTGGGAAGCTGTTAAATACGGGTGTGGTTCAACTTTAAGAGAAGCTATGCAAATAGAATTGAAAATTGGTAAAAAATATGTATAGACTACATAACGAGAAGGTAATTCATAATTCTAGTGATCCTATGATCGTCCAGCGTTATCTGAAAAAAAAAGGCTGGCAAATTACTGGTATGACTATTGAGAGTTGGACTCACCGAAACCATAAAGGAATGTTTGAATTAAGCACTGCCTTTAGACTACAAAGAGGTCTTGATAGAGGTGTATAGACATAATAATTACATCCCTAACGGGTATAACTCTGTTGAAGATTTTATAGAACGGCAGGGCTGGACAAGATGTAGATACTCCGAACACCCAAGATGGAACGATTGGATGACTTATTCTATCAGATCTTTAGAAGAGGCTGCACTAAGAGAAATAGTGAGGATCGGAGAAGTCGATCCGAAAGATGGCTGGTTATCAAGACGTAACCCTCTGTATAAAGTTACTATTAGATGGTATGGCCGCGATGTATAGATTTAAAAACTTCAATCAAGCAATGAGAATAGTTATCTATGAACACGGTTTTAGAAGAACATTGTATCACTATTTTGAGAACCATGAAGCGTATAAGTATGATAGAACTCCAGATATGTATGATAATTACTTAGCACACTCTGGGTGTTATTCACTGTTTGAAGCCTATGGTCATTGTATTTACCCTGGCCAATTTTCTGGTTGGTTCACAGCAGAGATAGATAGGTTAATAGATGTATAGATATAATAATTTAGATATTTCCAGATTCGAGAAATATAAATTTGCACTAAGTCGAGGCTGGAACTATTACCATCAGAGAAATATTTTTATTGGAGTACCCTTCGAGCCGGACGTAACTTATTTTTACTTCAGAGATATAATTTTAAGCGATCCAAATAACAAAAGAGTAGTTAGAAATTATAATTACGGTAAAGTCAATGGTGATGCAGATGTATAGGTTCACTAATCTTTTAAACGAATACCTACTAATCGAATCATGGTTGCTTGATGATTGGATAAAGACCGATAAGGTTGATATTCATGGTGAAAAACTCTATACTACAAGGTATGGATTTGATGGAAGAAAAGGATATTACTACACCAGAAGAATAGCGATAGAATTTGGGTTAGAACACCGCGATATAACAAGATCTAGAATGTTATGGATGCTGCGGAGAGAATATGTATAAATACACTAATTCTGTGCCGAAACTTAATGATGACGGGAAGTTTGCTACCAGACTTCTCTATAAATTGGGTTGGAGTAAAGTCTCTAACTCTGGATCGGCTGAAGTTTGGAGGAGTAAATACGGTAGATGCGGGGATAGAATATTCGCTGTAGCTGCGATGATAGGTGAACTTCGGGAGAAATACACAGAATCAAAAGAACCCACCGCTTGCTTAAATATAATGTTTAGGGTGATGTGATGTACAAGCACAGTAATGCGAAAGAGTACAAAGCACTATTCCTGCTAGACCATCCCTTCTTTGAGTACGATAGCAACTGGATGAGGGTAGGTGTGTATTGGTACACGGTTTATCTCGGTGCTAAATGTGGACACTCATACACTCTAGATGAAGCAATAAATCAAGAATTATTCTGGTGTAATGAACGCTTTTACGGCAATGCACTTATTAAAAAGTCTGAAAATTGGTAGCAGTAAATATGTCTAGATTTCCGTCGCCCTGGCAAAAAAAGCTGGCAAAATAATTTGAAAATTTGAAAATCCGCTCGACTAATACTTATATATACTATTATTAGCAGCCCAGAGCGTTAGTACCGGATCGCATGGCTCGAATTATTATTAAGTCAGATCTTTTTCATCTCGTCTCAGTTCATCCGATCACGATGGCTAGGAATCGGCGCAAAGTGTAGAGCCTGATAATTGCATCATAGACAGCTAGTACCAGTGTCGTTTTTATTTTATTGATCATTCAGCATGTCTTCCTCTCTCTTTGCTTCTGCTATTTCATACTTGATGATAAAATCTGTTTCTTCTTTGCTTGGCTCATGGCCTTGGGTGATCCTGCCCTTTAATGACATATATTTAAAGTTATCTTGTGCGGTGATAGCATCGATTCTTTTTGCGGTCTCATCAGTCACACGCTTGTATTCAATGGACTTTACTGCATCGGCATTTATTTTAATAGTAGTAGGCTTTTGTTTTGTGATCGATTGCAACGGCTTGTCCATTACAATGGTTTTCTTTTTTGGAGTGTATAGATCGCCGTCGGCTTTTGTATCCTTCAAAGGTGTAACGGTTTTTTTCTCAGGTGTGAATAATTTCATGATACTTTTCGCGATTGCGAGTAACTCCAATAGTTTAGGCAAGTAGTGCAATAATTTTAATAATTTGAACACAGTTTTTATCCCCTCTGTTTTCTATTAATAATTATACCCGTTTGAAATAATAATTATCGCTTATGCGATCTTTAGTATCTAATAAATACTGTTCTAAACATTCGTATTAATACTATTAAAACTAGGCTAAAAAAAAACCTCGGAGATTTTTAAAGAATGCTTAGGGTGATAATTGTCGAAACGATGACTAGGCTTAAAAGTACCATTTTGACGTTATTGATTGTTTATTAGGTTTTCTAACGAGTTTACTGGGTTTCAGCCTACCTTGTTTTATACGGTGTTAGTTTTTAAATTGTGTTTTTCTGGTAATTATTCGATACTTATTCAGGTATTTTGTACAATAATTGTTCAATTCACTATGTAATGAATCCGGTACAATGGCTCTATGAGCATTAGTACCAGCTTAGTTTTAATCCGGTAATAAAGGTCTGATAGCGGCTTTAGGTGAGAGCGCGCCA